>JANFQY010000083.1:0-119074 GCA_025592935.1 Aspergillus ostianus
CCCCCCCCCCCCCCCCCCCCCCCCCCCCCCGGAACGAGGCGTATTAGAGGAAGGACGTTGTAGAAAGAGGACGGTGACGAGGAAAACGGGGTGTGCAAAGGAAGGGAAGAGAAATGATGCAGCGTAAAGTGAAGGTGAAACATGAGGATAAGAGTGAATGATATGGCGTTAGGCGTTGTCAACGACCTTTGCGTAAACGACCCTGAAGGATTTTTTGACTTCGGCCGGCCAGTCGCCCATAGCTTTGTTTTGAAGGCTTGTATAATTCTCGTACCATTTCCTAAAAAGCGAGCGGATATGAAATAAGATAGGTTGTATTACTATAAAAGAGGGAATACGGTCTAACGGACCGCGAGGCGTCGTTCAACGAGCTAGTAGGATTATCGTATTTAATATAAAAGACCAGCGTCCCGTAGCCTTATTTCCTAGAGGAGTCTATATATAGTACGAGAAAAGCGATTGATGTCATGGTGTACGAGCACAGTTTTTGTAGTGAATCAAGCCTAGTGAGGAGACTTGTTGGCCGGGGAGCTTGACTGATGTCTTTTCTGGATTCAGCGTAAGCTTAATGTTATCGCATTTATCTTATACCAGGTCAAGGTATTAAGTGAAGACTTTTAAAATCGTCCTCGTAACTATGAAAGAATTTACGTGTGACGCGGAAAAGGTTATATCTATATCGACTTGTCTTCTAGCGTAACCGGACTGCGGACCGTCGGGACTGCGAACCGCCAATTCCTTACTGTAAAAAAAAAATGAAATTCAAGAACAGAACTAGACAAAAATAAATGATAAAATACACTTAGAGATAAGTTTGAATTTGCCCATGGGCTTAAGCAGCTGCTCAACAAGTTTGAATCGGGCAATATTTATTCACCGTCCAAATTCTATTATCTATTTCCTGTAGGGAAGTCAGATAAAGATAGTTCTCGACAGTATATTGCATGCAGTTCAGTGGTGTTCAGGGAATTACGAAGTAATGCCAACCTCAATTCGTAATCTAGTCCTGCGCTCTTTCGATGCAAGCGGCCTAGAACGCTCTTACGCAAGGGCGATGTAGATCTCGCATCATGTCGAGGTGAGGGAAATTTGATCAAACCAAGTCATGTCGTTACCTATGGAGTAGGTATAGCTAGCTAACTGCATTACTGAAGAATTGCTAATTGCAGATAGACCTCCCGTAGCAGACAGGGTCGGTTTCTACAAGCCTGAATTAAAACTTCACCAATCTGCTTCTATTCTTCTGTTTCATAACCCATAAATCAGCTTTGTGCGTTTGCACCAGCCAGCAAATGGAGCAAAGGACCTTGGCGTCAGATCTTACGGAATACATGATTCGGCTAGAATAGTTTCCACCCCAAAAGCCCACACAAGGTCCCCCTTGCGGAATTTAGTTACTGTTAGTTTAGCTACCTGCTAGCATGCCGCTCCGGAGCTCAGCGACGGCTCCGACGTCCAGACTCCAGAGGTCCAGACGGGTAGGAAAATTCGCTCATTATTCGCGAGATCGCCGTTGCCTGAACCGATCTCCCGCCGGCATCACGTCACCTTTGCAAAGACCCACGAGCTTGAAACGGAATAAGACGACATTTGCCGCGAGCTGCGACGGAGATTGCATGAGAGCCCGTCAGCTTTGATCACAGATCGATTCAGGTGCCTTACTTTGCGCAGAGGGCTAGGGCTATGAGATAAGACGTAGACGAAATGACATACACCGTGGGAGTGCTCATTGTGTAGGCTGTAGTCTAGTTACCCCATAGAATGATACACACAGCCAACACAGTAATAGCCCTAGTTAGGGCTATTAGATGATCAAACAATTGCATAATAGGGGGTGGATCTTGTACTACGGGTGGTTTCGTCTTAGGGCTAAAAGCTAACAGCTACGGTTAGCTAACTACTATCCGAAGCTCCATCGACAAAGTACCTTGGAGTCTTAGACTTCCATGTTAGACATGTTCCAGTCGCCAGGCACTATTTGTTCTCTCCACCTTGACTATTATAGTACAATTAGCATCCGGATAGTCGACATTCATTCCTCAGGCCCATAATGGAAATGAAGACTCCATGGCGAGAAACGTCCAGAACAAGCTGCCCAGAAGAAAAACCCTGAAACTAACCGGATTGGACTCGCCCCTTACTTGATCGGACCCCGCCCTCAACCCTAAGTTGGGGCCTAAGACGGGGAGGGGAGATGGGCGATGGAAAATTTTTTTTTTTCATCCCTTAATATGCAATGAAGAATGAGTAAGAAAATAATAATGAACCGGACGGAGGAGTGCGTTGTCAGTTGAAGGATAATTCAGGTAGAAAAATAGCGCCGATCGGACCGTACGGCAGCATCCGGGAAATCACGGCATCGAGGGCGGCTTGGGGCTCTGCCATTCGCTCCTGGTCGGGGCCGATAGCGGTAGGACGAGAATTTACCGTCAGACCACCTCCCTCAGTGACAACTCAAAGAGAGAAGTCGCTGCAAAGTGCAAACTTGCAACGTCTCCTGATCGTCATGCAGCCGGATCCTTGCAATTTGCATCGTTAGTCTGCCGAGTTAAATCGCTGCATCCACCCTAGCTTTGCTCCCGGATGGCTTGATGGGTGCATACTCATTCATACAGTAGTACAAAGAATTCCTAATTTTCATGTTCTATTTCTAAGAAAGTCAGTCAAAGAATGGTACTATGGCGACATCTCTGGAATTAGTCAAAAGAGTCCGAATTTTTGGACCGAAACCCGGATGAGTCAGGCAGAAAAGCACGACATGGACAAGTTCGGCCCTACGCAATCTCTTAACTCCATGAGGCCATTTTTCACCATCGTCATTATTCTAGACTTGCAGGCGGTGGAGTTGGCATTCCCGTAAAAGGGGTGGATCCACTCCGGATGAATGAGTTTTTCGTGCCGGTTTTGGCCTTCTTTATTTGTTGGTTTTTTTTTTTTCTTTGGTTTTTTTTTTCTTTCAGTCGATTACCCGATTAGGCCGTAGTGAGTCACACCACAGCAGCCAACTCATCCCGGCATGTCGGAAGGCCCTTTGTATATAACCTCGTCCTCGTACTTCTTGCTCCCCGGCGAGCTTTTTCTTTCCCACCTCATCTCATCCTGTCAAGGGGGTGATGGTCACTCCCCTCCTCACGTCTTGACGCCCGTTACGTTTTCATTCACCTAATCCATCTACACCTTCGATTCCACCCGTTTTGGTTCGGGGAGGTATATACGAGAAAACACAAGAAAAAGAAAAAGAGAGGTCCTACATTCGCCTTCTCCAAAAGTTAGAGGATGGGCCAGAGGCACAACAGACGCCGAACACGACCACGATCTCGCAATCGCAGCATCAATATCATCCCCGTCGAACCGGCTCCCCGTCCCGTCACCTTCTCCGATCCGGCTTCTACTTCCCGTCGCACCTCCGCTGTCGGTGACTCACTGGACGCCATTTCGATACACCCCGCCCCGACCTGGCACAATGGGTATATAATGTGGCAGAAACGTGAGCGCACCCCGCGGTTTGAGTCCGCCAAGATGGAAGCCGAGCAGTATCGTCTTTGCGGAGGCGAACCGGGTGATGATGTCGGCCTGTGTTATCGCATGCTGGAATACTTTGATGGACTGGACTATATGAATACGTGAGTACCCTCTTCGGACATCCTATCGATCACCTTATTCTGACTGTCGTCGTTTCCAGTTCCCACAGCATAACGCCATTGCCGGGATGACTAGTCAAGTCCAGCATGTGGCCGTGGCTTCGCTGCCTCGATTCCCAAAAGTGTTTCATTTTCTTCTCATCCTGAAAAAAAAGGAATAAAATTGGAAAGGGTTTCTTAAAAGCAACAAAAAAGATCACAAGGCAAATCCACCGTTGGATACCCACCGGGCGCCTGTCTGCATTACCACCATGAGCAGACATGAATCTTCCCACCGAATGCCGGAGCACCAGTTTCCATGGATACTTCTAAGTCGCCGACTTGCAGCAATGAAGATGCTCCCTGAGTGAGCATCGGATTGGTCCTACAGACTTTGCCATGCGATACCTGGTGCAGAGATTCCACTGCGTGTTTGCGACGTTGAGAGCCACCGTTCTAGAGCACGGCTGTCTTCGTCGGTTGAGTTCGCGTTTGGTCTTCGGTCGACGCTTGAATTCCCTTCGCAGTGGTTGGGCTCTTGGACGGCCTCGGTGTTTTCCATCTACAGCACGCAGGGATTTCGTTCTCGTCAGTCCGTCGGGATCTTCTGCCACCATCCGACAAACATAGGAGGAAATCGGTCTGAGCAACATCGTTTTTTCCCCCTGTCTATCTTTGAGTGAAAACCAGATATCCGGTTGGGTTTAGGAAAATCAAGCTCAGACCTTGCCTGTTGCCCCGTTCAATCCAGTAAATAGCTGTACAGATATTAATTAGTGTACAATTCACAAGATGCGGCGAACCATCGACGGAAACAGAATCCGTGAGATGGCGCTATGAACTTCAATTTTGAGCCCATTCCATTCGATGTACACCATAAAAACCACAAAAGTAGAAAAGTTTCGGCGAGAATGACTCAGCCTCCGACTAGAAACACCCTTCGTGGCCTGAATATTGTGGCCAGCACACCCATCTCCAAGGGGAAGGCGGTGAGACCAGGGTCGCCCCGTAAAGGACACGGTCGATCAGAAGTGCCGATACGATAATAATCACTCGCAACCTTGAGATGCTGCGTGTTGGCCGGCCTTCTCTTCCACTCTTTTGTCCCTGCTGAAGAGAGCATGCTCATGTGCTCAACCTTTTGATCTTACTTCAACAACGCATATTTTATCCTCCGCAGGAACTCTTCATCTGATCGGTTTCGGTGTCCGAGGTTATTACTCTCTTTGTCCTGCCCATCGCGGGCGAGTTCTGCAGTGATCCCGCTTCACCATGTCGACAGACTACACCTACGATGACAAGGTTGGTCTCCCATATAGCAGTTGTCCTCGAACACGCCAGTTAACCTCATTCTAGGGGCAATTCTTCCCGTTCTTCATCTTGACGATCTCCGGTCTTGTCACTCTCCCTTTAACATACAACCTCCTCAAGCCCAGCAAGGGTAAGTAGGATCTTTTTCTCGCGTTCCCCGGTTTAGAGATGGTCGCGTCTGACACTGGTACTGGGAATAGAACTTGAGAACACCGCACCCCGAATAAAGTCGGACTTCAAGCCCGAACATGGCGACCTTATTGAGGCACAGAAGCGGAAACGCCTGCGGAAGGAGCGCCGCATCAAGCGCATAGTCACCGTCATCCTGGGATACGCGGTCATGGCTTGGATGGTTTACTTGATTATTGTCACGGCGAGAACGTCACCCAAGATCTGGGATCCCTATGACATTCTGGGTATCTCGAGAGTGAGTCCCTTCGCGTTCTGTCTTTCTCCGAACAGGATCTAACTCAGGTGAAAACACAGAGCGCCGACGAGAAAGCCATCTCCAGACATTACAAGCGTCTCTCTCTCATCTACCACCCCGACAAGATTCGACCCGATCCCGCCAAGAACGAGACCATCGAGACTCTGAACGATCGCTTCGTTGAACTGACCAAGGCATACAAGGCGCTGACCGACGAGGAAGTCCGTAACAACTACATCCAATACGGTCATCCCGATGGCAAGCAAAGCTTCAGCATCGGTATTGCCCTCCCCCAGTTCATTGTCACGGAAGGAAACGGAAAGTTCGTCCTGTTGGTCTACGGTGGTCTGCTCGGTGTCCTTCTCCCCTACATCGTCGGCAAGTGGTGGTATGGCTCGCAGCGATACACCAAAGAACGAGTGCTGGTCGCTAGTGCCGGAAATATGTTCCGCGAGTACAAGGACGATATCACCGACGGCGGTATCGTGGGCGCTCTGTCGTCCGGTGACGAGTACAAGGAGACGCTGAAGGGATCACACGCGGAAGCTGGACTGGCGAAACTGGAGCAGAAGGTTCTTTCTGGTGACTTCTCGGCTCTTTCGGAGCAGGATCGCAAGAAACTTCAGGAACTGGATGATTCCACTCGCCGCAAGGCACTGGCATTGCTGTGGGCTTACTTGGGCCGCATTGACTTGGAAGATTCCACCCTCAACGGAGGTAAGTGAACCTTGATCTGGCTGTTTGAGTCCACTCTCGGTTTAACAAATACTCACTCGTCGTAGAAAAATACGAAGCCGCTCCTACGGCGCTTGCCCTCAACGAAGCTTTCACCGCCATTACACTCGCTTTCGGTAACGTTCGTCCCATCCTGGGATCGTTCAGAACATCGCAGCACTTGATCCAAGCTGTGGCCCCCGGATTGTCTCCGCTCCTGCAACTACCTTACTTCACCGAAAAGATTGCCAAGTCCATCGAGGGCGAGGAATCCAAGGAACACTACAGCGTGCAGAAATTCATGAGCCTGCCGGAAGAGAAGCGTCGTAGCCTCACCGTTGGCGCTGGTCTCCTGTCTGAAAACCAATATGCCACCGCCGTCACCGTCGCCAAGCAACTCCCCGCGCTGGAAGTCTCCAAGGCTTTCTTCAAGGTCATGGGCGAGAAGGTCATCACGCCAAGCAGCTTGGTTCAGTTGGTTGTGAAGGCCCGATTCATCCCCCCCGGTTACACCAACGTCCCCGAAGTCAGCGCCGCGGATCTCGAAGACGTCGACCCCGACGAGGACGACCTTGACGCTCTCATGGACCGAAAGAAGAAGGGTAGCAAGGGCAAGGAATCCGTCCAGCCTCCCTTGGCTCATGCTCCGTACCTGGCCCGCGACCACTCTCCCCGGTGGCACATCTTCTTGTCGGATGCCAAACAGGGCAAGATGGCCGTTCCTCCCTTCACTTTCACCACCTTCGACAAGCCATTGTTCGACGAATCCGGCAAGCCCACCTTCAACGTCCAGACCCTTAAGATGCAGTTCCAGGCTCCTCCCCAGGTTGGAGACTTTACGTTCGCCATGAACATGCTCTGCGACAGTTACCTCGGTCTCGACACCAAACTGGAAGTTACGCTGCACATTGACGACCCTGCCAAGGCAGCGGCTCTGGAAGTGGAAGATGATATCAGTGATCCTGAAGAAGGTTAGTTCTCCCCCTTCACTTCCCCTCTATCCCGCCAGATATCTAACAAAACGCATTAGACTCCATCGCCGGCCAAATGCAAGCCCTGAAAGGCGGTCAGACCAAGAAAGCCAAGAAGCCGGATGCTGATTCCAGTGAGGAGGAGAGTGACACCGACGGAGATGCAGGCGATACCAGCGATACCAACACTGAAACCGATGTCGACGATTGATTTTTCTTAACTTGTTAGATAAATGGTGCGAAAACAAACAAAGAAAACCAAAAAAAAGTCAAATTCGAGAAGATCCTTTGTGACATGACCTACCAACCAACTCAAAATCCACAAACTTGAAAGGGAGAAACTCAAAGAAGATAGGGGAAAAGCAATATGATTGAATACATCTGATACCGACAAATCTTCTCCCCAATTAAGATACCAATCAATACCTACCACATTTCCATCGAGGTCATGCTTCATTTGTCTGTCCTTCTATCGGTCAATCAACCATCCCTTTCATGGCAAGTAAGTAAATAAGCTTTTTTAGACTACCTATCTAGGAACCATGAAATACTGGTTGGATTATCAAGAAAATTCGAAACTGCAACAAGCAAACATACTCAATTCTGCTTCTCTCAATTTATTTATCTATGGATCGTGGCGTGATCATTTTATGATTCCCTTTGATGGTTCTTTTTGTTTGTTCCCCCTTTCTTTCTTTTTATTTTATTTTTATTTTATTTTATTTATTTTTCTTTTCTTGGGGCTTGTTTTTACTTTTTCCACCCCTTAGTGGTTGTGTGATGTGCTGAGTTGAGCTGAGCTGTGACTGTGATAGTTCACTCACACGCATAAGTTCCTTGCTCTTCTTATCTCTTCTCTTTGTGCATTTCGATCTTCACTCTGTCCAGGTTCTTCTCATTTCTTGCGTCTTTCTTGTCTTATTAGGTATATGCATTGACTTAGGGAGTTCTGTTGAATTGATATCATTATTTTTCTTTCCACTCGACGAATAGACTATGACTATGACTATCAAATGTGTCTTTTTTTTTTCTTTGTTTTCTTGTTTTGGCGCATGGGGGGCTATTGTTTTCTCGATCCTTGTTTTCATTTCATTCAATGATGCTGATAATTTCATCTCATTTATAGGTAGAGGTATAGGTATAGGTATCTAAATAGATGGAATGGAATGTAAGGAGGCAAGGAAGCGAACAACCTTACTTATATAGTAAGTGTGTTTTCTCGATTTGAAAATATCGTTTACTTTCATTCTCCCCTTCTGTTTCTGTTTCTTCTTATAATTTTTTATTTTGTATTTTTATTTTATTTTATTTTATTTTTTGGTTCTTTCTTTCCAGGTTCATGTTCACGTCTCATTTGGCAAAGTTTACCATCTTTCTACTCCACAGATGCAAGTGAAAATATAAGAACGCGCCACGGGAAAGGTGACAAGAAAGTAGAGAACTAGAGACAGAGAGCAAGAAGCAACAACAGTTATCCATACTGAAACATCAGGAATGTAAAGTCCGAAACAAAGAACACGAAAACCATTGCGGGATATTTGGATATATATAGAAAGAAGTATGTATGAAGACAAATCATTGCAAGCGTGATTGATCCGTAAGGTAAGTGTAACGAAAGAAGTAGAAGAAGATAAAACCATTGAATAGGCAAAACCGTGAGCCGATCTGTTAGGGTCTCAGGAGACGATCTGCTATCTATATGTTCGTGGAACCGAACAGAAAAAATAAATGGGCAATGCACTTGCTACGCTGGGGTATTTGGGAATGATCTGGAATTGGAAATTGTCATGACGGGGGCATGGGACGATAGGGTTGGGGTATAAACGCCATAGTCTGAGGAACGAAGGTGAGGAACAAGCCGGACTGGGTGAAGGCAGAATGGTCCTAAAAGGAAAGGAGATACGACGGATTTGTCCGAGAGTCCATATTTATCTCTGGGGCGAGACAATGAGAAAGAGAGAGGGGGGGGGATGGAGAAAGTTGAAAGCCACTCAGAACACATAAGAGAAGGACGATAATATCCTAGAAATCGGTCCTACAGATACGGCTACCCACAAGGGAAATTCCAGCCAGGTGCAAGACCGGAATAAACGGTCTGCTGCGGCTCATGAAGATGCAGGTTGTAGTCTCCGAGGATATCAACGGACATGCTGGCCGGGGCTGGCATATGGTGGCTACCGGGCTCGGTGGTCATGTCAGAGGGGAGGCGACTTTTCATCAGCTCTCCACCGCAGTTATTGTCCATGTAGCAGAGATAGGGGTGATCCTGCTCGGACACCGAGTGGATGGGTTCCTGACATTTGGTTTCGGTAGGATGACCCGCCGGCATCATAGGTGGCCGAGGTATGGCTATGCCGTGGAAGGATTGATAGTTGGGATAGTGGCCCGGAGGATTAACTGGCTGGAGCGGCGGATAGTCCCACTTCCAGGATGCGCCAGATTTGGGCGAAAGCTTGGTGGGGCTGCAGTTACTGGACGAGGGTTCCGGTGGAGTCGCGGGCTCCGGGGATGGATCGGTCGTGGGACTGCAACCGGTCGAGGTGGACAGAAACCGCAGATACTGAAGGTCTTCAGTGTCTTCATCTGGCTCCTCCGGATTCTCCTCGGCCTGTTTGATCAACCCTAGACGGTCCAGGATCGCATGCGTCAGTGGATATCCGTCAGGAGCTTCCACGAGAGGCTCCCCGGGAAAGTCTTCTTTGTTGATGCAAAGCTTATACAGCCTCTGCAGAGCTTTGACGACAAGAGAGTGGTGCGATTCGAGCATCTCGACGAATCTAAAGCCATCGCGCCAAACCTGGGTCAGCGTCACCTCAACGACAGGAAGAACAAGGACAAGCTGATTTCTCACCCTCGCGAGTAGACCTTCGTCTGGGTCGCCTTTCTCTCTCGGAACAGACAAGGATGATTGTAGGCCGAACAACGATTGCATGGTTGCTTCCCATCACACTAGCATGAATGAGTATGACTGGCCCAGCGAGTGACTTGACGAGGCCGAAACAAGTGCAAATGAACGATCCAGGTGCCTCCACTGCTTCACCAACCTTGGTTTTCTTGACTCTGCACCGATCGCAGGCTTTCAAGACATGCTTGCGCTTGACTCGAAAAACCCGCTGGTCGTGCTTCTCGTCCCCTAGACCCGGGCGCGACTCCAGGTTGGACAGCGACGATATCGTCGAGAGGTCATACATGGCATCTGGAAAGCCAGGAATGTGGGATTTGGGACGAAGCTTGGGTTGTTTAGACATCATGGTAGACATCTAGACGATATGACAAAGAGCACAAGCAAGTCGAATAGAACAATTGCACGTTTCCTGGGTGATCAACAGGTTCAAAAAGGCTGCAGCGAGGAGCCCTGACTAATCTATAACCCAGGAGGGGCTTCGAGAATAAAGAAAAAAAAAAGTTCTTTTAATAAATAATCCAAAAAGGAGGGGGAGGGGTAGAAGTGGGATTGCTTTTAGAGAAGCAAGCAGGTGGGGGTTCAGCCAGATATTCGTAAGGGGTAAACAATTTGAAATATAAAAAAATAACCAGAAAAAAAAAAAAAAAAAAAAAAAACAAGAGAGGCTGAGAGATCAACTTGATATCAAGTTTATCAAGAGAAACGATGCCCCGCATATACACCGACAGCACGACACCCACGACAATGGCTTCCCCACCCCGCGATGTACACCGAGGGCGACTTGAGGGTGACGTGGATTGCGTTCTGTCACGATATCAACCGGTACGGTCGCTCGACGTCCCTCGGACCTTTGGGGCGATGGCAGCCTGGCAGGTACATCAGGGGTGTCCCCGCGGGTGAATTTGGTCGACCTAATTTCTCTCTCTTTTTCTTTTTCTCTTTCCTTTTCTTTCCCTCCCCTTGTGTCGGTTGTTGTTTTCAGATACAGGTGATCAGCTTCGCTGGCTTTGACATGCCAGAGGGTCATGCCTGCCAACGGTCCGAGCCGTCACCGCGAGGGAATAAACTGGAAAAAAAAATTTTTTTTAAAAAAAAAATATTAAAAGGAAAGAAACCATCGGCAGTAGCCGGACATTACCCTTGTCATTTGGGCAGCGACACGCAAAGTAAGCATTCAAATCACATCACCTGGCGGGAAAAATGGTCAGTGACCCTCGTTGCCCGGAATCGGAGAGAGAGAGGGAGAGAGAACGCGAGAACGGGACGAGCAGCAAGAGAGACGGAAAGAAGGAGAAAGATCCTGCAGGTCTCATCCCGTAAGCTGGCGGCACAGGAGTGAATTTTCCTGATGGCGGCGGCGCTTGCATCACATCACCGACAGGAGGAGAGGCACATATCCAAGGCATGGAACATGTGCTGCAGGATCGAGGACAATTTTTGAATCGGTGAAAAGAAAATCAGCTTATGCCATTCTTGGGCGCGTATCGGTTGCTCGAACCATTGTCATTGGCGCACGGATGACCATCACCATCACTTTTAGAACCAGCGTATGCAGAGGGTGAGCGCGTGCCTCCTCTTGACCCAGCGCGACGCCAAGCGGACGAGCAATCCAATAGACAGTTTTCGTGACATGCTGTCAAGGCAAATCTTGTCCGATAACTGCGCTATACAGGTCACCTTGATTGCATCTGGAGCTGCACAAAATCCTTCATTAACTCTCGCTCGGATAATCACCGCGGCAAGATCGGATCGAGTTCAGCGCTGCCTTTAATTCTTTCTTACCAAGATTTCGTCACACAGAATTCCAACGACACTGGGTTTCTGCGTACAGGAAAGCAGTGAGAAGTTGTGCTTATTGGTCGCTGCCCCTAAGATTTGCATCCCTGAACATATTCCCTACAGGGGATCGCTGTCGTGCAAGAACCAGTATAGTAGACGAGGCATTAATGGAGTTCCTTTTTCTTATGCTTTTCCCTCAAGGCTTGCATATCATCTGACGGGCAGACGTGTTGAACAGCCACTTTGTACGGTAGATTATTCAGAGTCAGTCGCGCTAGCGGCCCTCTTGACGAGACTGGATCCGAATGTGCCGCCAGAAGAGCTCAGCCCGACGGACTCGAAATGGTCTGGGGTGCACAGAGAGGTGGCACCAAAGCCTTGACTTCGTATATATCTATGCACGTCTCGGTACGTCAGGTAACGCCCTAGTGTCTGGTGTCGGGGAGCGCGTCCTTGACTGTGTCCATAAGATAGAGCGTCAAGAGGGTGGGGAAAAGAGATGACAAGGCATGACAAAACAAGGATTGAGAGGGGGAAACAAAGAAAAGCAGAGAAAGCGCCACTCAACAATCCCATTTCTCAAGACGCATGTCACTTCTGATAGATAGATTTCTGACAGAGCAGGGATGAGCATCCTTCGATCCCTTCCCCCCTCCTTAGTACAGGTGCTAAGAGCCAGGGCCAGGGCAGCCGTACCCCTCTCTCTTTCTGCCCGTCCTGGGGCCTGGGGGAGCCTCTCGGAGACCAATGGAGGGGACACAGCGAGCGAGAATGGGCGTGTGCAGGGACAATAGGTCCGTTCACACCCTGTCGGAGGGGAAGAGAAAGACAAAGGCGGAGGGGGTTTTTGCTGGCATCTATCTTCACCGCGGGCCTCGAGCCCTCGCGCTGAAGAACTGGAGTACCTCGCTCGTATGTAGAACGTGATCGCTACTGCATATTCCCAGAAACCTTTTTAGAGGTGCGACGTGGTCCTAGGGGACAGAGAGAGTGGTTTGCAGTTGATATGGATGGTCTTCCCAATCTCTAAACTTCTTTTGTTCTTCTCTTGTTGACTGCAATTTCTCCATATTCGTTTATTTCTTGACGATGCCAGCCATGAAATCTGCCAGTCCATACGTATCATTGGGTTTCAGTCGCGCGACCAACCGCATGGCGATTGGAGGAAGGAGTACAACAGTCCGGGGGGTGGTGAGGAGGAGAAAAGAAAAGGAAGGAAAGGGAAAAGAGGAGGACGAAGAGGCGGAGGCCAATGGCGGGAGCCTTCCCCTTCCAATCTCTTCCAGTCCGCCTTCCTTCGTTTTCCTTCCTCCGTCGCCCTTCAATTCCTCGCACAGAAAATAATGGTTACAGGTCTCCGTGGTCTCCTGATCTCGGGATCCCCTTGTAAGCCCATCGATCCTCCTTCATCTGCCAAAGAGCATCATCCTGGTATTTCTTGCATATCATGACATAACCCGGCGTATTTCTCTAACAGGGCTCATGATGGTGGAAGGGACTAGGCAAGGAAGAGAGCTTGGGCTTCAATTCTGATCGGTGAGTCAGATGCTGGGATAGGACTAGGCAGTATAGTTAGAAGTCCGAGTAAGCGGCCTATACAGAAATGCGTGGAGACAATAGTGCTGATGCTTAAACGAAGATCATCAGTGCATACAGCCGGTCAGTTCCCCTCTCCTTCCTCCCTCCCTACATGAGCCTTGCCTAGGCAGAAGGCTTCCATGCATATACATACCGACAGGCAAAATAGGCAAGACGACGGGATAAAGTCGGGGGTCATCTCGCCGATAACTGCGCTGGAGACGGGGACCGCCACTTTAGGCAAAGACTGGCACATAACAACGCCTTGTTCAGCGCGCAGGGGACTCGGCCAACATGACACTCTGGATATACTGTACATGTAACCGTGCATCCATTCCCTCGCGCCCTCCGTCATGATGATAACCAGTGCCCAAGACCAAGTCTAACGGCCGAAGTCTGATGCCGGAGATAGACTTAATCTGCCGGATATGATGGCAAGGGAAAGCCGCCTTCCTTGGCAATAAGATACCTGATAATTTAACACGAACACAGTCTCAATGCTAACCCAATGACCGAATTGGCGAGAATCGGAGTAACCGTCCATCCATTGGTGCTCACTAGAAGCCGATTGAGACCCCGGTTCAAAAGCAAACAACCAGGGCTAATCAGAACCGAGTAAGACACAACGGCAGATACCTGCGGGGATTGGGTGACCAGCTATAAAATAATCAGAATAAGAAAAGCAAAAAGGAAAAAAAAAAAAAAAAAGAAAAGGTCAAAAAAAGTAACGTGCATTGATGGTCATAACAGGATATGCTACCCGGCCAGTTGAAGACGTCAACGGACAAGAGAGAAAAGAGAATGAGTGGTAAAAATTAATACAGAGAATTTTCTCTTTCGTCGCCTTGAGGATAGGAAAAAGCTAAGAGATGTTTTTTTTTTAATCCCCCTTGTCCTTCATTTGATTTACAAGCGGTCATCTGGAAGCAGGATGCTAGCCTCGCCAGCGGCTAGTACGTCGAAACTTTCCTCGCTAGTTGCTGTCGTGGGAGAACTAGCATTCACGCCGTCCGGGAAAACATACTCTTTCTTCTCCCGACTGGATGGAACATCCTGGTTCCCTGAATGCGCCTGCCACGACTTGTCTCCAATCCACTCCATTCCATCGCCGGCTCCATGGATGTCCGCCTTGCAACGGGCCTTCTCGCGCTCCATGAGAGGAAGAATAGCCGGCTCCGCGGCCTTTGACTCATCTTCGCCACGGGAGAGAAGAGCAAGGTTGCGACGATGCCATTCGCCAAGGAACATGCCGTCGACGTCTACTTCCCGTCGCACGTCCAACCATTCATCCATATCCTGGCCGTACAGCTCGCGCAGCTCTTGCGGCCCTGTCGTTCTGAAATTCTTTGCCCAATGTGGTTTCGCCCCCATCTCACGCATAAGCCACTCGAACGCCTCGTAATACCGCTCCATACACGGAGGATCCCGGAGATACGGTCGGTAGAGAGTCGCGTTGAGATACAACGTGGGTCCGTCGGCGCATGTAGGGTCAAGGAACGGGCGAGGGTTTCGGTTGTACGTCGTGTCAGACACTCTCACCTCGATTGGACAATGCACCCACATGCCTTGGACAGGCAGCGGGATCCGCGCGGTTTCCATGTCGCCGTGGAGCCAGGCGGACAGACGGGTAATAGCCTCGGGACCCTTTTCCAAAGGCAGGGCCCACTCGTTGACAAACTGCGAGTACAAACAGTTCATCAACAGGCCTTGACGGGCCGGCTCCACCGCTTCAGTCACCGTTGACTCGGCCTTGAATCCATATTGCAACCCAAATACCAACCACTCCACCCACGGGAGAATTCGGGGGACATAATTCGAGAGGGCCAGCAGGTTATGGTACACATGATATCCAAACCACTCGCCGTAGAAGTTTGCGGGTGGGGCCTGCAGAGGCCGATCGGTTTTATCGGCATACCACACAATCGCACTCTTCAGATATGGCATCCACCAGACGCGAACAAACTCATGCGAGGTCCACACCCCGGTCGACCACTCGTCCAAGACACTAGACAGCGAGCGTCGGGTCTGTCGCCAGGCAATATTGAACGTGGGTTCCGCCTTGAAAGTGATCTCCACAATGATGCCCAGCGCTCCGAGAGAAATCAGAGCCGCCCGGAAGAGCGCCGCGTTACTGGTCGCGCTGCAGCGCACCAACTGCCCATTCGCCAGCATCAAGGTAAGAGACGTGATGCACTCGGAGATCAGTCCATGACGCAGAGAACTCCCGTGCGTACCCGTTGTAATCACACCGGCGATCGACTGATCGTCAATGCTACCCAAATTGGACAGGCATAGGCCAAACTGTTCCAAATGTGCGCCCAAATCCCTCAGTCGGATCCCCGCCTCCACCGTTACCATCCCGGTCTCCTGCGAAACGTCCAGCACCCGGTTAAAATCATCCAGATTGACCAGCCACGCCGACGTGCAGGTCAGGTCGGAAGGCGAGTGGCCACTTCCGACAACCACCAAGCGACGACGACATCGCCGAGCCAATGTCACCACCTTCTCGATCTCGGGAATTGACTGCGGTCGCAGGTATAGTTCGGGTCGCGAGTAAAAGGTTTTCGCCCACGTGTGATGGAGGTGGTCGGAGGAAGCGCGGAAGGGCACCGCGGGGTCGAGGCGCGAAAGCTCTCGGAGGACGGCGGGGTCGAGGTTCGGAGACATCGCAATAGACAAGAAAAGATAGATAGGGAAAGAAAATAAAAAGACACCAAGGGTTCGGATGAAGTGCGGAACCAATCAAGACATACTGAAGACTGCAATCAGTAGTAGGCACCTGTCAGGATTAGGATCGCCCCAATGAGGGGAGAGGGGAAGGTAGAAAAGAAGAAGAAAAAAAATTTGGCCCGTCGTACGATGAAGGGAAAGAGCAAAGCGGCGGATGATGAAAAGGCAGCGACGGATGACGGCAACGCGGAGTGGGTCGGACTTCGGTCCGGTCGGTTTTCGCGCTGATAAGATGGAAGAGTCATGAACAGATGAACCTAAAGAGAAAGGTTGGGTTGATCCATATTCTAGTAGCACTCAAGAAATGTGATAATACAACCAATCGATCTGGTCCTCTCCAGACACGTCTACCCGTAAACCCTGGAAATAACCCATACATGCAACCAGAAAATGGCCTCCATATAAACAGCGCAAAGCACAGAAAAACAAGAAAGTAACTCCCGTGAAAAACATGCAAAGCGATCGCCCGAATTCGCTCCATCCCAAGGATCATGCTCCTACCCAGTTATGTCCTGGCGTTGGCTCCGATTGACCGCCGTCTCTGTACAAGCCAGTTATATGCACAATCCAAATGCACGTAATCTATCAACATAGAAAGAAGAATCGTAGAAACAGAAAGAAAATTAGACCGAAAGATCGAGACGTAGATCAAGGGTTTGTCTAAGAGCGAATGGCCTCGATGGCAGCATTCAAAGGGAAGACGCGTGGAGGAGGCGTGGAGGGAGAGCGCGGCACCCATTTCCGGAACGCACTGCGACAGGAGTCGGGGATTCCTCCCAGCGCGACGTAGCTTTTGGGGATGAACGGTCGATCCTGAAGGGAGGCAGCAAGAATGCCATACTCGTGCGCAAAGACCACGGCCGAGGCGAACTCGCCTGGTCGGTTTGCTGATTGTTCGCCAACGATCCTGAACAAATAGTTAATAATAAGTTCTTCAATCGGGATGTGAGTCCGTGCACGGAAATACTTACACATAGATCTCGAAGAAGATGTCCAGAACGTAGATCCCCTTTCCTGCGAGATCCTTCTGGCAGAAAGGCTCCACCTCCTGGACGGTGTCGTTCGGTCGGATCACCGGTGATGCCGAGCCTGATCGCCGGAGCCAGAAGCCAGATCGCTGTCCAAGCTCGTGGTCGATGCGAAGCAGCCGCAGGCGAAAACGGTCATGGTTGGGTTTTAGCCGCCAGAAGTCCTCATCCATGTAGTCGCCAGTCTCGGCATATGGCGGAAACACCTCAAAGAAACTCTCGGGCTCCTCTCCCTCGGTCACTTCTTCAAATTCACCCGTCAGACCCAGGTCCATGCCAATCAGTCGAGCTGCTCCAATCTCCTCTGCCGAGCTGCCTTTACCCTTCCAGAGGTATAGTTTTCCAAACATGGCCGAAATCACGAAGGGGTAGCCGGTGCACAGATTGCGAGGCGAGAGATTCACCTCGTCAAACACCATTTGGCCCAGATGTTTCCGTCCGCAGAGCATGAAAATCGCAGATGAGCTCGAGCGGGAGCTAGAGCCCCGGCGCGTGATGAGGATGCCGCCAAGCGCCTGGATGAAGCGGGCGGTTTCTTTGCCCTGTTTGATGACTTCCAATTTGGCACCATTCTCCTTGGCGACTCTTCGTGAGAAAGACTGTGCATCGTCGACAGATGCGTCGGTTACATCGTCGCCGCACCAGAGATGTACTTCAGAGCGAATGCTACCTTCAGCCTCAAACATGTGCACGCACAAATACATACTGCCCTCGTATAGAATATACTCCTGATTCACTGGGAGGTCCTGGCGCTTGCCGTCCCCCGTGATCTCCCACATCTGCTTCTTCAACGTCCGGATCTTCTGGTTGTCGCTCTTATTCTCTAGCGTCAACTGAGGATCGATGTCCACGCGGCTACTGGAGCTGGGGAATGTCTTGAAAAACCCGGAGATGGCTTCCAGAGATTCATCAGCCTGGGGAACCAATGACGCTGAGGATCTCGGCGATGAAAGCTGATCGGCGGGGGCATTGAATTTCGGAGGAACGGGAGGGGATGGCAAGGCCTTGTCGCGGGGAGACGATTCCAGGGACCAAGGGGGCCCTACACCGGGGGTCTTCCGATATGATGGCGGCGGGTGGATCTGATTCTCCTTGAAACTTGTGCGCAGGGGCGAGGGAGATGGCGACGAGTATTGGATCTGCGAGGTTCGGGCCTGGCCAACAACCGGAGTTGACGGGTTCGAGGCCTTAGATGGGGGCACTGGTCGGCGAGAGGGAGAGTCCTCTAGAGTCTCGGCGTCTTCGCTGGTAGACCTTTCGTGATCGGAGAAGCGTAGGTCCAAACCAGGGGAAGGAGCTGGGCTCAATCCTTCCGATTTTTGCTTGATGTCAACTGAAGACATCCGGGGAATAGTCCTTCTAAATTCCGTGGGCTTGTTGGTTGCCGACGGAGCAAGTTGAGCCAAGCTGGTCTCCGATGAGTCTTGCGATCCAAAATCGATATCCGGCAGTGGCCAGTTGGAGCCACCAATGGCGTGTTCAGGAGGGGTCTTGACCTCTGGCTCCTTGCTATCCACAAACAGGGACGGTAACTCTTGTGGTTCTTCCTTGTCTTCCAAAGAAGGGTCTGACTCCTGTGGGGGAGCAGCATTCGGGAGACGCCTCTTCGGGCCTCTCGCACGATTTTTCGTCACATGCGTGAGGGGCGCGGCTGACTTGGACGCTTCAACATCAGTATCGTTGAAAGAAGTCGAAGGAAGCGTTCTATCAGCTCCATTCGCCGCAACGGGTGGTCCGCGCGATAGGAGGCCCGCCAAGGCAGGGTTTATTCGGCCTGCAAGTTTACCTTTAGCAGCAGGACCTTCAGTGGCAGCAGGCGCAGTCGTTGCCTGCGCATCAGTGCTCGATGGCAAAGCACGCACCGGTTTGATGGCTTCCTCTCCCGACTCTTCTTGCATTTGGTCCTTCACTGGCGCGTCATTCTGTTCAACTGAGTCGACCGGAGTGCTGTTGGCATTCTTCTCATCATCCACCGTTTCTTCAAGTTTGGCGGGCTCAGCTTGAGGCTCGGGCGCGTCGGGCACCTCAGGCTTCTGTTCTTCCGAAGCTTTAGGCTGTGCAGTGGACATGCCAGAATCCATAGGCTCTTGCGGGGATAGAATTGGGGGCTGGGTGTCTTGCGAGACCCGCGGCGTTCCAAAGTCCCTAGGGAAAGGGGATGTTGGTGTGTTGGGAGACAGATCGTTGCTGGGCTTGCTCAGAGTGTTTCGCCTAGCAATGGCTTCTGGCACCAGCGTTGGAGGAGCATCCATCTCTCCGGCAGTATTCCGCCTCACCGAGCCCCCGCCGGCTTTCATGGCTTCTTTCTGCTTCAGGATACTGTCTTTCAGTTCGTCAACTCTCTGCGACTTCTTCGGACCTCCAGTCGCGTTGAGCGCCGCCTTCCCTTTCAAGATGTTCCCCTTAAGCTCATCGGGCGCAACATAGCTTGAGGTTTCCGTCTTCTTGAGCTTTCCAAAAATATTTTTGAATTCTGGTTCCTCTTGACGCGACTCATCCTTCACCACTTCGCGACGTCGAAGATTAGCGCGAAAATCTATCACAGGAGACTGGGGCTTCGGACGGTTAAGCAGGGGGTCGCGAGGAGAAGAGGGGGGCAAATCGACACTTGACTTCTGGGCGATGTGGAGGGAAGGTGCACGCTTGCGCCCGGGGGCATCGTTCCCTGTGTTTTGTGTCTCGATTTCCGCCTTTGCCGACTTGTCTAGGATAGTTTCTGCCGCGGGTTCATTGCTTTGTTGAGGGATCGACTCCGTGTTGTCCTCGGCTTTTGAATCCTCAAGCTCCTCAGCGACATGAGCCTCAGGCTCTTCTTCAACCTTGTTCTCGGGTTTTTCTTTTACTGGGCTCTCGGGTTCCTGTTTGACCGGGCTCCCAGGTTCCTCTTTCAATGGGCTCTCAGGCTCTGCCTTGGCTAGGCTCTCTGACTCCTCTTTAGCCTCAATTTCAGGTTCTTCCTTGACCCTGTTTTCCTCCTCTTGATCTTTCTTCTCGTGTTCCTCGTTAGACTTGTTCTCAGGCTCTTCCACTGCCTTATTCACAGGTTCCTCCTTGGCTTTTGACGTTTCCTGGACGCCCAGGAGATCAGGAATTCCAGATACACTTGAGGTCTTCGAATGAGTGCCGGGAACAGCAGTTCGCATCAGCCCCACAGGAGTAACTTCCTTGAAGCTGTTCTTGCGGCCCAAATCGATACTGCCCTTGGACTGTCGGTCCCTCACCCATGGTGGTGTCGATTGAGAAGGCTGCTTCTTGTGCCGGGGGGAATCTGGCCGATTCAAGGCACTCTCCAACCAAGTCGACTTCGTGGGGCTCCACCGCTTCGGGTCCATTGTCCTCGACACTGCCGGACTGGTCGGAGGCAAAGATCCGGCCTCTGAGCCTTGATCGGTACCTACTGCGCTTGAGGACCTAGCGTGTAAGGAAAGAGGAGGTCTGGAGGGCGAGTCGTGAAACCGTCCAATGCCACTTCCGCCGGACACCGGGGGTGTGGATGGTCGTTCACCAGCCACCCCGCTGGAAGATTTTGTATTGAGGGCTAGAGGTGGTCTGCTGGGACTATCTTCAATCTGCGTGTTGAAATTGCCACCAGGCACAGGAGGCGTCGCGGGGCGTTCGCTCTCTTTGTTACTGACAACCGTGGCTTCGCTGTGGCTAGACCCCGGGCGAGGATGTAACATGGGACCATCCCTGCTCAACCTAGGAGCTGCAGGAAAGGTCTCTGTGTTGCTAGGCGCCGCAAAACTATTTCGGTTGCTAGCGAACGAGTTTCCCCGTGCAAGTCCTGATGGAAGTTGGGCGCTCCACCGTTTTGATACACTGTCCGATCGTTTCATCATCGCGCTCTGTACAAAGCCACCCAGTCCCTTCGTGGGTGATGACGATCTCGAGCGCTCGGGGGAAAGTCGTCTGGGCGATATAGGTGACGTCTGCTCCTCCGAACTTGGCTCGGTTTTCGTGGGCTCCAGTTTCTGTGCACTCGACAGAGGGATCGGTGAGCCGAGACCAGCAGCCGTCGACACCGAAGATACACTCGAATACCGATTACTTATACTACTATCCGCAAATATCGAGCTTGCTCGGGATGGTGAGCGTGACCGCGCCACCTCCGGGAGTTCCTGCTGGGTGGCTTCTTTCTCCGGTTCAGGGGTGTTCTCGACTTCTGGAACAGGCTCTTTTTTACTACTCGCTTCCGGAGTAGTCTCAGGGACAATTTCTTCTGCAGGTTTGTTGCGAATTGGAGAGCCGAGAGTTCTTTCCGTTAGATTGAGTGGAGGGGGCTCCTTAGCTGCGGGCGACAACGCATTCGGGCTCCGAGGCGCCGCATGATCATCATTCGAAGTTGTAGACATGGCCCTCCAGCGATTCTCGCGGGTGGGAGAGCTAGAAAAAAATGATCTGCTGCCGCCAAGATCCTGCGACGACGGTCTTTGTTGCCAGGACAAGGTTCCCGTTCTGTTTCGAAGAGGCGATGTGGAAGTTGAGGGAGGCTTAGGAGACGTTTCAATTTCGCTTCCTTCCGCTCTCGATCCCCTCCGACTTCCGTCCGTCGTCATTGATACGTCGTCTCGAATAAAATCTGACTTCGGAGTGGATTCCCGCTCAGGGTCGTACCGTGTTGGCTCAAGTCGAGTTGGCTCGAGTTGTTCGGGAGGGTCGATTGCTCGCGGTGTGGTGGGTGGAGGCATGCTCAATCGAGCCGTATCGAACAGGGGAGGAGAGTCTTTTGTCGGCGAGATAGATCTAGCCCGCTCTACATTGACACCCCAGAAGAGGCACGATCAGCTTCTGAGATTGACAAGCCGGCGACAAGTACAGTTGTCCATTGAGACATGTCATGACAGCCGCGACCGGGGAGAACGAAAACACAAGGGAGGCCACAATACCAGCTCTTCTCGCCTGTCTTTCCCGTCGACCCTTCAAGATCTCCTCCTCCAATTTCTTCGTGCGTTCTTCGTCCTCCTTGTCGCGCCTTTCGCCTAACTCCCGAATACGAAGCAGGAAATCATTGACATCTTCCGAGCCTTCGGCTCCGGTTGTGGAAGTCATGGCCACCTTGGCACTTGACTGGTCACAAAATGAAAATTAAAAGAAAAGAAAAACAAAAGAGACGCAAGGAAAGGTTTGGAAAATAAATGGCCAGGTCCGACAGACGGCCAAAAGGGGGGCGTGAAGTAAAGAAGAAAGAAAATCTGCCAGAGTATCAACCCAATCCAACCCAAAAACAAACAAGCACCAAGAACTGTGGGGTTTGGATTTGGCGAGAAGACCCAACGAGGGGTGATTATGGTGAAGATGGCGTGGCGTGGTGATGTGAAACCGATGATCGAAGAGAGGGTCGATAGCGACAGACTTAACCGGACGAGTGTCACCACAAACCCCGTCGTAGGCGTAGTCGATGTAGATAGCCGAGACGGACGAAGCAGCGTCCCTCGCAAAAGCGACAGGAATCACGTCGAGATCCGGCTGGGATTCTCCGCCTTAAACCCTGGGCCGATTTCGCCGGTGGACCCAAAGGGGCAATAATCCTAATAAATCGTAGATAATACTGCTAAATAATTCCGGCGCTGCCTTACTGCAATTACGTCGGCTGCCAGACTAGACCAGGCTAAGCCAACTAGTTTGTCGTCACTTTCGTTCTTCGAAACCAAACGAATTCGGTGGTTTATTATGATTTTCCTGCCTCGGGCATCCACCCGCCGCGGAACCATGGGTCAGGTGATCCCGTTGCCTGGCGGCTCCTGTATTAGTCAGCGCGGTCCGGTGGAGCGGGCTCTTGCCTGAGGTGTCTATTCCAGTCCCTGATCGGTGCCAACTGGCAAGTCGGAAAATGATAACAGGGTCATCAAGTGTACCTAGAGACTTACTGTGATGCTCATGACCATGGCTGTAGTTCAAGCTCCACATAAGCCACAATGTGAGTATGCAACGTGCCCTGCTTATCGGGTTCCTGCAGAAGCAGACGCTCCCTGCAAACAATTATATATATGCCCAGCCACCCAATGCCCCTGGCATAGCGAGTTCTTTGTCCAGTAGACCCATTGTGGCTAAAAGAAGAGAGGCCATGTCGATCTATATACCAAAAAAGAAATATAATAGAGTGGAATAAACCAGAAGTATTGCTTTGTTATCGATTGATCATTAATG
Organism: Aspergillus ostianus; assembly: GCA_025592935.1. Lineage (NCBI taxonomy): Eukaryota > Fungi > Ascomycota > Eurotiomycetes > Eurotiales > Aspergillaceae > Aspergillus > Aspergillus ostianus. The sequence goes on from JANFQY010000083.1 coordinate 23,211, forward strand.
GTCATATAGCGTACCTCTCAAATGCTATAATTAGTAGAGGAACAGTCTGTCCTTTGCGTCTTGCACCACCCAATCCAGACCCTCATGGAGATTCCTCCCTGTCATCGCACTGCAAGGCAAGATTCTCCATTTATGAGTATTTATTGCATCGAGACAAAGTCGCTAGAAGAGAGAGTCAGCGAGTGTGGAACGGCAACTGACCAGCTGTAGGGGACTGGCAAACACGAGAGTGCCAAAAAGAAAAAAGAAAAAAGAAAAATAAATAAATAAGATAAAATTACCTCTCGAACCTCTTGCTCAGTCATACACCCTTCCACATCAGTCTTATTCAAAAAGATCAAAAGACTGGCACCCGTAAGACGCTGTAAAACAATCAGTCCGGGATGCTCGAAAGAACCTTCACGCGGCGGGACCAGCAGAGCGGACGAACCTCTTCCACGAGAAGGCCGGCTAGCTCATCACGACAATCCTCCACACGGAGCCGATCGGTCGCATCGACAACCCAGACGAGGGTATCAGTTTTCTCAAAGTAGTTCTTCCAGTACGAGCGTAGGGTCTTTTGACCGCCGACGTCCCCTGTTGGCTTGGCATTAGCATGAAGCCGAGACGTCATCCGTTGTCATCTGTTGTCATCCTTACAGATGTTTAGGCGGTATCTGGGAGCACTTTAGTATCTATCGTTACTGCTATCGAAAAAAATGGATAGGAGATGGCCCATACCCTTGGAAATCTATGGTTTTGATGATGAATCCTAGCGTTGGGCTGACGGTGGTGACGTCTTCTTTCATGATCTGCTTGACGATGGTGGTTTTGCCCGCATTGTCTAGGCCACTGAGATGGAATTACCTGTCAGCAAGACCATTTGATATTTAATTTTGAGCTCTCAGGGGATGTACAGCATCAAAACCCGCATCTCCTTGTCCTTTAGACGGGCTTTCCTCAGTATGGACAACATCTTGGCTGGCGGGGATTGGGTGGTTGAGGAGGGCAAAAGCGGCAGAAGAGGCAAAATTCCATCTACATTTGAGTGAAGGTCACGGGCTTGTTAGTAGATGCGCAATTTCAGGAAAACATGAATTCCTAAGACTCCTTCCATTCTACAAGCTGTACTCTTTTAGATCCAACTTCAGTTTGAAGTACTTTTCACAAGAACTACTATGCCTCTGACCCTTTACTAGCGCACTTTAAAGCAGCAAGCGGTATAATTGGTGCATCAAGACATTTGCAAACTTTAGCTATACACCTCCTTGTCCATCAAGTATTGAATCTGGGTCTGCTTATCCGCTTGACCGCCATGGCCAGACCCTCTATCTCCTGCACCTTTCTTCAGCTGCCTAAGCAAAATTCTTCACTACTCTTTCCATCCATCGTTGAATAACGTACCCTCGCACCCTCGTTTCCTTTGTTCTGACCTACTTATTGTTTCACGAGCTTTAACATCCAGAGAACTATTTGTTCAAGAACGTGAGTTGCCCACAAACAGCCAAGCATAGATATCGTGACGGTTAACATGGCATGTTCTGATAGACAGCACTCAAAGATCAGTAGAATCCACGATGCAAACAGAAAAAGGAGTTACAGGTTCCTCGAACGATTATGAACAATTCGACAGCCCAGACATCTGGGTGAGATGCCGAGCGGCAAAGGAGCAGCTGTACACAGAGACAGATTTTCAAGTCAGGTATAGAAAGATAACACCTAACCTGTCTAGTGAACTACCTGAAACGGAATCCCTGGGCGCCGAGACATACAACGAAGAGCCACAAGAGCGAGAACCAGAAAAGTCAAGTATAGAATCAGATCGGTCCGTGGTCGCTAGTGTAAAATTGCCAACGGTAACCCCGGCTCGTTGGTCTGTTGCTGTTGACACCCACCTCCACGATCGCCCCTCAGCTCAACAAGAACCTGCAAGCGAGAATCAAAACAAGGAGAAGCCCGACTCACCTTCTGTACCAGCTTCGCTTTCTGCACCGGACTCACCTTCTGCCCCAAGCTCACCTGCACAGGAGTCACCCCTAAAAGCTAGTGTGAAGGTTGTGCATCCTTCAATTGCTCTTTACATTGCACCTTACCTTAGAGACCCGTCTCTGCGAGCGCTTCGTCCCCAACAGAGGTACAGCACTTCTCGTCCCTATCGCCCCATCCCCGCCCGCAGTGAATCAAAGCAACACCGGATTTCTTCTGAGACCCGGCCCACCTTCTTTAAATCTCACCTCGTCAGCCCTCCTCCAAATCCCTCTCGACTGAGAGGAGAGGCCACACACGCTCCGGTTCACACTCAACCACCAATCCCGTCTTCAGAAGCTCAGAAGAACACAGACCTGCAGGGTAAGTAATCGCATTGAGACGTACCCACATACCATAACATAGCTAAAGCTAATGGAACCAGCAGAGACCAAAGAAACCGAGGCCGAGAAGATGTCTGACACCAGCTCCGATGAGATAATGCTGGCTCGTGGGAATAAGCTCCGAGGTAGCAAACAAGAACCACCAGTCCTAGCCAAGCCGTCTCAACATGCCGAGGAGCGAGCTACCCACAAGAGCTCCAGGGGCCGCAAGCCTTCGAATGTCCAGCCAGATTCCGACAGCTCACTAGAGCAACAAGAAAATATTCGAGCAGGCAATGCTCTTAGCCCACCCGCTGCTCCTAATAAGGGGAAGCTGGATGCGAGGGAGGAGTTGCGACGACTGCGGGAAGGGATGGGTATGGAGATCATCAAGAATGCCCATAACAACCGCTTTAAGAACTATGACCGCGATACTGCAAGTCCAGAGTGCTTGGCCTCATGCAGAACTGGACCAGGGACCGACCAGAAGTCCGAGTTCTACCGGATCATGGCAAGGCGTCGTCGCGCAGGGAAAGTCGCCATCGTTATTCTAAAAGAATTGTCTTCTTCCTCAGCTGACCCATCCTCTGATGTTGAAGACGAAAAAGAAGTACAAGAAGTGGCAGTGGACCCCCTCGCTGCAGAGATAAAGCATGTTGCGCAATGGGACGCATATCAGGAAAGCCCTCACGTCTACCCGATCGTTGAGGACGGAAACATGCGTTTATCAAGGACTCCAACGGCAGAGCATAAGCGCATCGAACAGCAGATGTCGCAAACTGGTATCGATCCGGCCAACGCAGAGGTGGACAAGGACATGCCACGCCCCGGTAACAAATGGACCGACGCCTTCTACGCGGACTGGGAATACCGGCCTCGCGCATGTTCCAGCTTCGAGGCCTTCCGTGACTGGTTCCGCCGCTGGCTCGACTCCACCACCCAGATCTGCTGCTATGCCGATATCTACCACAAACCTTTCTTTGATGGCACAGCGCATCCCGACGGCATACGCACCATGTACATACCCAATCTGGAAGACGAGGAGATTTTCCTTGACACGAGCGATGAGTTGACCATGCTCCATGCGCACGAGACTGCGGAGGGATACAGCCACAACTATGTGCTGCATAGCCGAAAGAAAGAACAGGAGGCGCAGCTTCGCAAGGAGTTGAATCGAAAGGCCTACATCGAAGCCATGAGGACCCCACCCCGGAAGAATCCCAATTCCCCCAAGGCAAACATCTACCTGCGACCTGCCCAGCTCGAAGACTCCGCCGGCATTCGCAAGATCATGAACTGGTACGCCGAAGAGTCCACATTGAGCACCGACACCCACACCCTCGAAACGGGCGAGGTGCGCCAGCGCATCGAAAACTGCCTGGAAAACAAACTGCCCTTCATCGTCGCAGTTGGCCGTCGAACGGGTCCCAGTCGAGAAAGCCAGCCCGAGAAGATCCTAGGCTACGCCTTGGCCAATGACACCGTCGGCCTCAAGAGTAGCGGTCGGTACACCGCGGAGCTCCAGGTGTTCGTCCGAGACGGACACAAGCGCCAGGGCATCGGACGGTGTCTGATGGACAAGCTCCTGGATGTTTGCGATCCCACCTACATCCCCAAATTCGGCTACTCCTTCAACGCCAGCTTTGACGACCAGCCGAGGTTCCGCACCGGGGGTTGCCGCCGACTGGCTCGTCTGATTTTCGCCGTTGGCTATCAGTCTGACCGAGGCCCTCAGGTCCAGTGGCTAAAGGATTGGCTGCTCGAGAAGTGGGAGTTCGAGGAGCAGGCCGTTCTGAAAGGAGCGCGAGTCAAATTCGATCACTTGTGAGTCTTCCTGCAGTAGTAGCTATAACTTCTCATCTAGGATGATAAGGAAGTCTAACCATCAACAGCAACGACGTCGCATATCTTGTCCGGACCATTGGATATAGCTCCAATACCAAGTTCGAATACTAAGTCCATCATGCGTCACTTTCTGGGTGTTTAAAAGCCCTTGTTTTGGCCTCGTGAGGCGATTTTCAACAGTCAGATGCTTTCTTTATTTCCTTTTCCCTGTTCAGCTGAGGCGTTGCGGTTTGATTCGAATTAGTCACAAGGCCAGTGAAGAACTGACAATAGCCCAAAAAAGGCGAAAAGTTGGGAAACCCAAGAACTGTGAACTGGAAAAATATGCAGTGTACTCTTTTTTTGCGGGTTTATCTATGCGTGGAAGGGAGTTTCGATTTTATGGAAAAGTGGATGAAATCAACCCGATTTGATCAAAGGCGGATCCCTTCTAAATATCCCCCAATCAACGTAGTGCATCGTCTCTCCGATTTCCTTCTGCCGGTCAAGTCTCTCACCGCCTCCGCAGTTTGAACTTTTTTTTTTTCCCTTTTCTTTTCCTCCGAGCATAGATGAAGATTAGGTGCGGTAGACGGTAGACCATTAGGAGGAATTGGTCACAAATCTTTCTTTTACCTTTTTTACGTTCTATTTCTTTCGTTTCTATTTTTCTTTCTGGTAAAACCTGCGACAGCATTTCCCTCTACCTCAAATCCCCTCCCCCCAAAAAAAACACCGAGCAAGATGGCTCCCAACGCGGCAGCCAAAAAGCGTTCCAGAGACGACGATTTCGTGCTGACGCTCTCTGACGACGAGAACGACACCTTCGGAAAGACCACGGAAGATGGCGACGAAGACGAAGAAGACACGGCTCTAGCGGGCGCGAAGAAACGCAAGAGAGACACCCCGGAGGCCACGGCCGGAAAGAACAAGAAGCAGAAACAACAGCAACAACAGCAGAAGAAGTCAAAGAATGGCAAGTCGAAAAAGGACGAGAAATCTGTTGAGGAACCTGTCGAGGAGGAGGACGATGAAGACGAGGAAGAGCATGCTGGTGACGACGACGGCGCTCTGAACCCCGATTTCGAGTTCGACTTTGGTGGTATTGCGAATAATGTTACCGAAGGCTTCGATGGATGGGGTGCGGATGATAACGATAAGGCTAAGAAGGGAGACAAGGCCGGGGTGGACATTGATGACATTATCTCGCGGCGAATGGCAAAGAAGGAGGCTCAGGCGCAAAAGAAAAAGAAGAAGCAGGAGCTCGAGAGCGAGAGCGAAGCCGACGACGACGAGTCGGACGGGGGTATGGAGGTTGATTTCAAGGACGACGAGCTGCTTGCTGACGACGGCTTCGGTATGGGAGCCGATGGCGAGACTGAGTCTGAGGAGGAGAAGGAATCTGGCGATGAGGAGAAGAGCGAGGGTGAAAGCGATGAGGATGAAGACGACGATGACGACGATGACGATGCCGCTTCCGATAACGACTCCGTTGCAACGCCCGTCAACCACCCCGATGACGATGCCTCCGATAATGGATCTGATGCCGAGAGCGAGGTCGACGCCGAAGAAGAGGAGAAGCGCAAGGCCTTTTTCGCGCCGGAAGAAAAGTCAAACGAGCAGTCTTCTGCAGATCTGGCGAAGATGTCGTTCCAAGAATTCAACCTCTCCCGACCAATCCTGCGTGGTCTGGCCGGCGTCAACTTCACCAACCCGACTCCCATCCAGCGCAAGACTATTCCCATGGCTCTGCTGGGCAAAGACATTGTTGGTAGTGCCGTTACCGGTTCCGGTAAGACCGCTGCCTTCGTGGTCCCCATCCTGGAGCGTTTGCTCTTCCGTCCGCGCAAGGTTCCCACCAGCCGCGTTGCGATTCTGATGCCCACTCGTGAACTGGCTGTTCAATGTTACAATGTGGCCACGAAATTGGCCACCTACACCGATATCACCTTCTGTCAGTTGGTTGGTGGTTTCAGTTTGCGTGAGCAAGAGAATATCCTAAAGAAGCGACCCGACGTGATCATCGCCACCCCCGGTCGTTTCATCGATCACATGCGTAATTCGGCCAGTTTTACCGTTGATACCCTTGAGATTCTGGTTCTGGATGAAGCCGATCGGATGTTGGAAGACGGTTTCGCCGATGAACTGAACGAGATCCTGACGACCATCCCCAAGTCGCGACAGACCATGCTGTTCTCCGCCACCATGACGGACACGGTCGACAAACTTATTCGAGTCGGACTCAACCGACCCGTACGACTGATGGCTGACTCTAAGAAGAACACCTCGGCCAACCTGGTTCAGGAATTCGTGCGACTACGACCCGGACGTGAGGACAAGCGACTGGGATACTTGCTCTATCTGTGCAAGGAGATCTACACGGGGCGAGTTATTGTGTTCTTCCGACAGAAGCGCGAGGCCCATCGCGTGCGCATCGTCTTTGGACTTCTGGGCCTTAAAGCGGCCGAGCTGCACGGTAGCATGAGCCAAGAACAGGTATGCCTTAGCCCTTTCGGTCTCGTCCCTCATTCAATCACGGAATGCTAACGCGAACCTAACTACAGCGTATTAAAAGTGTGGAGAACTTCCGTGACGGCAAGGTGGCCTTCCTGCTGGCAACTGACCTGGCGTCACGTGGTCTGGATATCAAGGGAGTCGAGACGGTCATCAACTACGAGGCGCCCCAGAGCCACGAGATCTACCTGCATCGTGTGGGACGAACGGCCCGTGCCGGCCGCTCTGGTCGCGCCTGCACGATTGCCGCCGAGCCGGACCGCAAGGTGGTGAAGGCGGCCGTCAAGGCCAGCAAGGCGCAGGGGGCTAAGGTGGCCAGCCGCGTGATCGAGCCGGCCGTTGCCGACGAGTGGGCGGCGCAGGCCAAGGGATTGGAGGAGGAGATAGAGGCCGTACTTAACGAGGAGAAGATCGAGAAGCAGATGTCCCAGGCGGAGATGCAGCTGAACAAGGGTGAGAACCTGATGAAACACGAGTCGGAGATCATGTCCCGGCCCAAGCGAACCTGGTTCGAGAGTGAGAAGGACAAACGCGCCGCGCGCAAGCTGGGTGCGACGCAACTCAATGGACCGGACGCGGGCGGCAAGAAGGAGAAGAAGAAGCTGAGCAACAAGGACAAGAAGCGATTGGATGACACCCGGCAGCGCCAGGAAGGCAATATCGGGTGGAAGAAGGGCAAGGGCGATAGGGAGGCGCCCAAGTCGAATGCGAAGGGCAACAAGAAGAAGGGGAAGAAATAAGGGCCTGGAATAAAAAGCCGAACCTGTAGATAGCTCGTTTGTCTTCATAGATCTCAAAATTATCAATAATTTTCGACTTGAACATACTACGTACAGCGCTAAGAGACATATGCCTGCAATCATACACAGGATAACCAACTTATCAAAAACTTTTATACCGGTGAAATATCTCTAGAAAACTTGCTATTAGGATTAGGTTTTACTCTACTAAAGCACAGATCTATGCACAACAGTCCCTTAAATCGCTCAAATGATTATATGCAAACCACTCAGAATAACATTGAACCACTGGAGATCAGATACCTTGTCCGGAGGTCTTCCCAGGGCGTGGCCACGCGGTCGAGATACCTGAACGGGAAGTCACTCGCATAGGCGCGGCTACCGTCGGGGCAGAGTGGCCAACGCTGCGGGCCTGAGGCAGGCCGGGGGGTCCGGTGTCGGAGGCACTGACATGACGTTATGCGAGCAAATGCGACGAGTTGCAGGGGAAGAGGCTGCACAGTCATGGACTTTGGGGGACGATGACAGCTGTGTAATTGGGCGGATATGACTGGCGCCACCACGGAGACGGTAAGGGAGCAGTCCCTAAATCCAGGTAGTCTCAAGGGGTTTAAAATGGAAGGAGAGCGTCGAGATCGTCAAAGGGCGTGACCGGGCGGCGGGACCAAATCAAGAGGCGTCACATGTCCGCTGTCGGCCGCTGAGAAAAACGTAAACTTCTACCAATTGACTCATTCCCATTCGCTCGTCCCTCTTAAATACTGTCGTCTTCCATTCTTCACTTTTTTCCCTCATCTATCCCTTCTCCTCATCGCTCCGGCTCTCCCTCTTTTTCTCGCCTGCGGTTCCTCCCCCCCGCCATCGCCATCATGCCCATGTACGCTTCCGTCTCCGTCACCGCCCCTCCCCCTCCTTGGTGCCCCACTAACCCGTTGGTGATGCTGTCATGAAGGCTCAAAGATCCCTCCAAGAAGTACAAGCCGTTTAAACCGCTTCGTCTTCCTAACCGCCAATGGCCCGATCAGACCATTGACCAGGCCCCTCGGTGGCTGGCCACCGATCTCCGAGATGGTAACCAGAGTCTGCCCGATCCCATGGTATGTGTTCCCTGTCTCTTGAAGTATTCGTGTTGAGCTCTCGAAGGTCTCGTTGCTAATCACCCTGTCTGATTTCAGGACGGCGAACAAAAATTCCGTTTCTTCAAGATGCTGGTAGATATCGGATACAAGGAAATCGAAGTTTCGTTCCCGTCGGCCTCGCAGACGGATTTCGACTTCACCCGCCGCCTGGTTGAGACCCCCGGCGTCACCCCCGACGATGTCTGGCTTCAGGTGCTGGCCCCCTGTCGCGAGGATCTCATCCGCCGCACCGTCGACTCCCTTAAGGGCGCCAAGAAGGCCATTCTGCACATCTACCTGGCCACCAGCCCGTGTTTCCGTCGCATCGTCTTCAACATGAACAAGCAGCAGAGTCTGGAAATGGCTGTCCGCTGCACGAAATACGCTCGTTCCATCACCAAGGACGATCCCACGAATGCCGGCACCCAGTGGCACCTTGAGTTCTCCCCCGAGACCTTCTCCGACACCGAGCCGGAGTTCGCGGCGCAAGTCTGCGAGGCCGTCAAGGCCGCCTGGGAGCCCACTAAGGAGGACCCCATCATCTTCAACCTGCCCGCCACGGTCGAAATGGCCACCCCCAACGTCTTCGCCGATCAGGTCGAGTACTTCTGCCGAAATGTTTCAGAGCGAGAGAAGTACGTTGTGTCGGTACACCCCCATAATGACCGCGGCTGTGCCGTCGCCGCCGCCGAACTGGCTCAGATGGCTGGTGCGCAGCGTGTCGAAGGTACCCTGTTTGGCAATGGCGAAAGAACCGGTAACGTGGATCTGGTGACTCTGGCGCTGAACCTCTACACCCAGGGTGTCACGCCCAAGGTGGACTTCTCGGACATCAATGCCGTCATCAAAGTGGTGGAAGAGAGTAACAAGATCCCCGTCAACGAGCGGTGGCCCTACGGCGGCCAGCTGGTCGTTTGCGCCTTCAGTGGCAGTCACCAGGACGCCATCAAGAAGGGATTCAAGCTGCGAGAGGAGGCCAATGCCACGGACGACAACGAATGGGAGATCCCCTACTTGCCCCTGGACCCGCAGGACATCGGACGAAACTACGAGGCCGTCATCCGTGTCAACTCCCAGAGCGGAAAGGGCGGTGCCGCCTGGGTCATTCTGCGCAGTCTGGAGCTGGATCTCCCGCGCGCCCTCCAGGTCGAGTTCAGCAAGGTCGTTCAGCGCCGTACGGAAGAAGTCAGCCGCGAGCTGCGCGCCAGCGAAATCACCAGCCTCTTCGAAGAGGCCTACCACCTCAAATCCAACCCCCGCTTCAACCTGGTCGACTACAACATCAGCACGGATCGCTCCACCTCCCCCGCTCCCCCGGAGCCTGGAAAGGCCCTCAACACGAAGAACCTCAAGCGTCGTTTCACCGGTATCATCGAAATCGACGGCATCCAGCACGCCATCACTGGTGTCGGACCCGGTGCTATCTCCTCTCTGGCCCAAGCCCTGTCGAACCTGGGCATCGATCTGGACGTTGTCGACTACAAGGAGCATTCGATTGGCGGCGACGCCTCGTCCGGTCGTGGTCGTGACGTGAAGGCCGCCACGTACATCCAATGTACCGCAGCCGGCAGCAAGGAACAAGTCTGGGGTGTCGGTATCCACCAGGATGTGGTCCAGGCCAGTTTGATCGCTCTCCTGAGCGCTGCTAGCTCGGTAAGTCCGCAATTAATCCATGCCCCCCTAAACCCAACACATATCTAACAATCCATCTTCCTCTCACAGTTCCTCACCAGCCGCGCCGGTTCCCCTGCCCCCTTCCGTCCTCATCGCTCCAGCACCCTCACCGCGGATGATATCCAAGCCCTGGACAACCTGCACGGCGCCAGCGAGGCCGCGGTCCTGGCCGCCAAGTCGGCCGTGAACGGCAACTCCACACCTAAGGTTGACCTGGAGGCTCTGACGAAACAAGCCGACAGCCTGTAATATCACGAGACGGATGATGGATGATATATAAAAGTGGAACGTTTTGAACGATGAAATAACCTTCAAAAAAGAGAAAGAGAAACATTACAATTTTTAATATTCTTGACAATTCTTTTTGGGTCGCGTGGAGTATTTATTCATTTCATGATATCGCAATGGGATTTTTTCTTACGTGGAAGTAACTACCTACCTACCTACCTATCTATCAGACTTTGTATTTGCATTCAAAAAGTTGAAGAGACAAACTCAATGCCAAAAAGATAATAAGTTTGCATATACGAAATGATCACGAAAAGAACTTGTTCGGGTTTTATTCATGAATAACCATGGAAGATTTTCGTGTCTTTGTGTTTCCCGGGCTATGGAGCCCCAAGTAAATCAGCGAGAAACGAATCACCAAAGGTGTAATTAGGGGAATAAACTCTAGGTACGGAGGTCATCAGTATGCATGTATATCATCACTTTCCAAGCAAAGGGTCAAGCAAGGATCAGATCCCATATATCTCAACCTGTCCCAATCTATCCATCTCATTCCTTCTTTCTTGCTTTCTTCTTGTCTAACCCCCTCTCGGGATCCTCTAACCCCAAAGAAACTAAGTATATATCTGCACGACACCAACTAACCTGAAAAGAAGAGTAAGAAGAACCAACTCCAAGCAGGCAAGCAAGGATGAGAAACCTCAAAGCATGCAAAAGAGCCTAATAACCAGACGAAGAAATGATTTTGAAATTTTGTAATTACATGCAATGCGTATTGGAGAAAAGATGAAGATGGAAGGGGGGTATGGTATGTATGTACAGAACATAGCATGTCATTTCAAATCATGGGATATGGTCGATCTTGATATGGAATGAGATAAACAAAAGGGAATCAGATAATGTAAAGCGAGCAGAAAGACGAGCACTTGCGGTGAAAAGCGGAGAAAGGGGAAGAATGCAAAGGGGGAAATCAAAATGAACAAGATGCCAGGGATAGAAAACAAGAAGATATAATAGGCTATGCCAGAAACCAAAAACGGAACGAAATGAAAAGAAAAGGGACTCTAAACACAGATGACGGGCAAATATAGTGCAGACAGGTACCAGGACCAAATCATGTCCACTCACTCACTGTACTGGATGGGGTAAGTAAGTGGTCGAAAGTACGGTAGCTGCTCACTTGCTGTCTCTAGTATCCATAATGACCATCGTCGTACTGCCTTCTCGACATATCGTTGCCACCGAATGCCTGGTTGGATCCGCCTTGGCCGTGTGCGTTGTCCGCACCTAATGCTGACTGGTACATCAAAGCTTCCTGGGCCCAATCGCCTTGGCCATCATCTAGCAACTCGGTCTGTTCGTAGGAGAACGGGCGCGGCTTGGGGGGACCGCCATACTGCCGTTGACTAGATTGCGAAGCATGTCCTGTTGCGGGCCGATAAGGCAGAGATTCGTTCGCAGGAGCCGGACCTGCTGTCTGAGTCAAAGGCGCCGTGGTAGCTGACGTGGCGAAATCACCAAAGTCGAAGCCAAAGTCGGGATTTCCAATGGTCTGGGGAGGATCCATTGGAGCCGGGATGTTTCCACTGGTGGAAGAGGTAGCCGGGCGCATGGGCTCCGTGATCTGTGGAACCGAAGACATCATTTCTGGGATGGTAGACGGGCTATTAAGGGTAGATCCATCACCAAGTCCTTGAACCGCCGGGTAAGGATCCCCTGATGCCTCAGGATGTTCCATTAGGGCTGGCGCCGGGGATCGGGGGACAGCGGGCGCGTCGCTTTCCGGTACAACGGTGGACCGTCGCATGCTGTTACCCATCACGCTACTGGGTTTGGAGCTTCTGCTAACGCGATGTTGTGGAGCCTCTGCGAATGGAAGCTCAGACCCTTCCATGTCACGAATGCTAAATTGGGCAATAGTCCGGAGCTTCCGAGTAATCCAGGATGCTAGCACTTTACCGCGCTGTTTCTCACCGAGACGAGACCGAGGGAAGTCTCCATGGGGGACGAAAGCGACGATGTCGGTGACGACTTGATGCTCGTTGAGGACGGAGTTAACAATCACAGGGACGAGAGATGCCAGGTAGGCCTTCCTCGTGACTTCAACGACCACAACGATCAGACCGCCCGCCTGGAAAACGGCACTATGGGGGCACGGAGTTAGCAACTATGCACCAGATCAGATCGATTACGCAAGGCAACTTACCATCCACCAGCCACAATGTTACGGTGGCATCTTTCAACAGACATTTCGATATCCATGGGGAAATGGTTAAGTCCATTGACCTCAAAAGTTTCTCCAATGCCACCGAGAACAAATAGAACCTGCATTTCAACGGGCTGGCCGCCGGGTCCAATGGGCCTAGTGACGGTGTGGAGGAATCCCAAATCACCAGTCCGTACATAGGCAACATTAGGATCCCCATCCACTATCCGACCATTGAATCGTTCCTGGTCGAATTCCTGCTTAGATCCGTAGAAGGACTTGGCACAGGCATCTGACTGGACCCAAATCTCTCCATACTCACCCACATGGGACAAGGTGCAAGTTTCCGGGTTCACAATCGCGATCTGGGTATTGACCGGAACCATTCCCGAGTCTTGGACGACGAGCGCGGTGGGATCAGTATCAGGGTCCACCGGGTAGATAAGTCCGCGTCGCAAGGATCGAAGATCAAGCCAGAGCTCAACTGGCTCAATGCACATGTAGGACCGGGTGGCAACCATGGGGTTGAGAACATGGGAGTACACGATGTTGATAGCGGTACGATCCAAGCTAGCCGAGGCAAAATGCAGGCGAACCTTTTGATCTAAAGCATACCCATGTTAGCCTGTTTGTTCCTAGAGGGAGATTCAGGAAACCTACAAATATCGACACGGGGTCTGCCTTCCGCAGAGATCATCAAGTTCTTGAGTTCTTCCAGGCGGAATCCCTTTGCAGCCATTGCAGTCATGGCGTAGTCCAACATCTGACTGGTGGCGTAAGTGTCCTTGATTTTGTACCGAGAAAGCGTCACGAAAAGAGTCATGGGGTTTTGTGCGAAGTCAACGGGCGACACGAGGTATGTTGGTGCTCCTGGATACTTGTCAGAAAGGGAGAGACACTGATGCAGTCTCAAGTGACTTCACTTACCGGCGTAGATTCCCATCAAACAGGTGTGAAGGAACCCAAGACCCAGAGTGCTACGCACACTACCAAGTACTGGTCTTGAACTGGTCATCTGACAAGTCTCCTTCTGCACTTTGCACATTCCCATGATCGTGTCGTGGCCGATGTGGACGGAGATCCTTCGCTGATCCGGTGTCCAGTACGTCCAGATCAAAGCAGGGTAGTTGCTCTGCAGCCATGTATCCTTCGCAGTATAACCCATTTCACGACAGCCATGAGACTGCTTGGAGGGCTTCGAGGTATTGTAGATAGCCGGTACGCCGATTCGAAGTACCTGAGCCGACTGCTTGATATGCTGCGAAACCAGCTTCTGTCGCATGACGTGGTCCACATCGCTGTTGACAATTATTGCTTTAACATTGAAATCATTGATGACATGAAGGAAGGCAGGAGCGTCCTCCGAGAGGCGATTCTGGTCAATAGGAGCTAGAGGAATGACAACAACTCCAAGACAGAAGCAGGCATGGACAGCGTAGACGTAGTCCTCGGAATGGGTATACATTAAGACCAAGTGGTCACCGGGACGAACCTTGATCTTGTTCCGTAGATAGGTCGCGACTGCCGAGACCTTCATATCGAACTTCTTCCAAGTAATGCCCTTCCCTTCTTTTCCACGGCCGTCAATAGAGCAGTAAGCCAGCTCCTCCGCCTGCCGAGAAATACGCCATTGGAGAACGTCCACAATAGTTGAGAAGTTGTTCAGTGACGTTGACGTACGATCGTCCATAACAACATCCCGGTAGTCCACACCGGAGTACTGCTTCTCTTCCATGCCAAGCATGTCTTGCCGCGACATCAAGGCCAGTGGTGACCAGATACCTCCGACCGGGTCAACGCCAATGGGCAAATTCATGACTGACCTCTCAACTCCAAATTTGACGTGAACACAAGGCAGAGTACCGGCATCAAAGTCCTTGCGACAGAGCATATTGCCGATCTCTTGTCTTCCGTTCTTGGTAACGCGGGGGAGGGTGTTGGGCGCAGTCAGTAGCACACAGTAGACTCGCAAGTGATGCTCTTGGTAGAGCACTTCCATGCACCTTTCTGCCAGAGACTCGAGGAGAACGGAGTCCAATTGTCGAGGGGGGCCACCTGAGGTTGTTGGTGCTGTTGATGCTGCGTATGATTCTAGAACAACAATCGGAAGATGCTCTTCGTTTACAAAAACGTCGAACGCAGTGCAGTCGTGTATCTTAGGAACATTCTTGAGGACGCTGACAATCATGTGCTGGACGAAGAAATAGCGATGTTCCACAATCTCCTGCCCATGCTCCACCCACTCTACCTTTTGGCGAAGCCGGTCCTCATAGAGACCAAGCACAAACACTTTACCCTCTATGACGCAGCCAAGAAGACCAGTTCGCAAGAACTCTGGCTCCACTAGAATAGGTGTGGGGTTGCCATCTTCAAACTTGTACGGGCGTGCATGGAAGATGGCCTCGGTATGCTTCGGCAGCGCCCAGAAGCCTCCAGAGAGGGAGGGCGAGTCCACCCAAATTTCGCCGATGACATTTGGGGTACACAACAGGCTGGTCTCGGGGTCCACAACAGCAAGAGTTGCATCAGGGATAGGATAGCCGAAGGAACCAACACGAACAGCGTGTGGCATAGCTCCTGCAAATTTCCTAGCATCTTCACCCATAGCCAGGACGACGACCTCGTTACTCTTCAAAGATTCTTTGTCTAGTAGAACCTCTCCGAGTTCATTTTTCGACTGCTCCTTCGGGGCTGGGGCCGCTGACCCTCCGCCCAGCAGACTGCTTCCAAACCCGCTGTTAGAAGCCTTTTCAGATAATTTTTCTTCTTTCTTAGAGTCCTCGCGATCATCCGGGTCCATTTCATGGGTCAAAGGACAACCCATCCGTTCCTCGCCTCCCAGCCAATCTCGGACACTGATCACCATACCGCCATGCTCCGGCAGGCAGAGCATCGGAGCGACGATCTCCCGGGCTCTCGGGTTCCTCATCGGCCTGAGCCATCTATCTGCGAGGATTTCGTGGAATTCCGAGTCAACCGTAAGGGTGTCGATGAGGCAGAGCTTAACGCTTCCGAAGTTGGGTTCTGAGTTTTTCTTGTAATGCCGGGTAGCCATCGGATCCTGTTGGTAGTTGTAGGCAGTTATCTTCAATCCAGGATAGTCGGCAGCCATGAGCGTAGCTCTATACTTTGTAATGAGATGAGCGTATAGTCCAGGGGTTTCAACGGCCCGGTCCTCGAGCCAGACAGCTGTATGTCCACCGTAAACCGTCAAAAGTACGCCTATAATCATACCAATGCCTTGACGGGGATCCAGGTAACTGATGAGGGTTTCACCGCGCTGTCTTGAGCTGCTAGAGTTGGGCACGGTCGAAACCATCGCGCTCAAGCAAGCCATTTGATGCATAATGGTACGGTGGCTCATGACAACACCGCGCAAGTCGCCTGTGGGAGCCCGCGCGAATTCAATGTAGGCTAGATCCGGGACGACCAGAGGTGGCGTGTCATCTTTCTTCTTGGGATGGAAGCTGCCAAACTCGTTGGTCTTCCACCATTCCACTCCTCTGGGCCAGTTGAGTTTCTGCGTGGTGATGTCTCTCTGAAAGTTTTTGAGGTTGTTCTCCGTGGTCAGTGCAAGATGCGCCTGGGTTGAAGTAAGAACCAAGTTAAGGCTCTGGTAGTCTTCTAGGCTGTTGATTGGAACCGCCACGACTCCGGCGATAAAGCAACCCATGAGAGCAACGGCAAATTCTATGATTTCGGAGTCGCGGTAAATCAGGGCCACACGGTCGCCGCGATACAGGTTGCTCTTGTCGCGAATAACTTGGGCCACCTTCTCGGCTCGGCTTGCAAGTTTCTCCCAGGTAATCGATGCAATTTCCTTGCCTTTCTGGTCCAGAACCCAATAAGCCGCCTGCTTGGAATGAACCCGTGCGCGGTGTCGCAGAACGGTGGGTATGTTGTCAAAGTTCGACATCGAAACATTCTTATCGTGCGGGTCCTGCACAGCAAACGGGATGTCACGGGGCTCTAAGGGAAGCATGTGGTTGATCGTCGGGCCATCAGGCAACTCAGACGCAGGGATCAGTGGCGGCGCCATGTTTGCAGTGGGCGAAAAAGCATCAGATTGGGAGTATCTGTGAAATCCACCACCACCATAGCTGTCCCTATAATCATCCTGCTGCTGCCCCGCGAAGTCGGAGAAGTATCCCTGCTGAGAATCGAGCATGGTCGACTGTCGCGTGACCCCGCCGGGTGTGGCGTCATAGTCTTCGTAACCCTCATATCCTCCGGTTGGCTGGTCTATAGTTTCGTGGTGAGCAGCAGGGTTGAACGCATAATTCTGGCTCATGAGTGTCGCTGTGCGTGAGTCCTCCTGCATGCCAGGGGCCTGCGGTGGCTTGGGAAGGAAGAGGGAGTCGTAGGATCCAGACGATGGCATCCGGTCGAGACCTTGCAGGAACGCGCTGTCTCTATCAACAGAAACCTGGGTATCTGCGCTGATCCTTCGGTCCCATCCGAGGCTTCCGCTGCCTTGTAGAGTGTCACGGTTGCCATGGAAGGAAGGGTGCGAAGCGAATTCGTTGTTTGTAGAATCAGCCGTTGGCGGTCGAACGTTCAGGATTGCCTGCGGAGCGTTGCTTGAACTTGTCATTGATGGAGAGTGGCCTTCTGAGTTAGATGCATTGAAACCGAGGGCCATATTCGGCCCAAAGAATTGGGAAAGGAGGATCGTGCGCCGCTTCTGGTAACTTTTATCAAGTCAGCACTCAAACCACTTCCGCGGGCGCAAGTATGCCACATGAATTGTGTTTCCCAATGTTAAACAAATAATGCAATCAAACATGATCCACAGCGCTCAAGTACAGGTCCAGTCTCCTGTATCTGTCTGGTCAAGGGCTTACCCTTTCTCCGTGATATCACCCTCCTACACGATGGCAACAACTCGTTAGTTATATCACGCTCAAAGTTGCGGCACCGGATGATGGGCGCGTCGCTTCGGTTTCCATACCTCCAATTCCTTGTCCAGGTCCCGCAAAGCAGCCTGGACCTCGGGGTTGTCCTCGGCCATCTTCACAGAAGCGCAGGGGCGGGATTAATTGAGGGGTTCTTCGCTCAAATGCGCAGGAAACAAGGTGAAAGGGACGGGAAGATCCTCATCGCAGGACTGGTGAGGCCTCTGTCTAAGGGCACTTGGCGAAAGAAGAGGATCCTTGGATTCGTGAGGCCTTTTGCGATGTCGTTGTCAGGGTGGTATTCGCAAGTTGTCTCTGTTTCTCCGCGCTTATTCAATCCCGAGCCACAACGTCACCTGCCGATGTGGCTAGGGTTGATCATCCCACAAACTTCCGTGGAGCCAATCACAGGGGGGGGCAGAAGGCTACACCGCCACATTTTCAGGGCGCTTTCTTTGGTCACGGGGCAAAACGGATTGTCATTGACCTCGGCGGATTGAGAACCTGAGGCGACTTTCAGTTTCGTGGCTGACTCTCAGAGGGGCAGACAACACAATCTCCATGTATCTCTACTTTTGGGGACATAAGAGACGATATAGTTCCCTACTTAGGTAGGCAATCAGCATGCATCTATCATGTGAGCATTGACTACTATGTCGAAGGGATGGAACCGATTTATGTTATTGACTATTCAAGTGGCAGGAGTACTCTTTGGGAGTTGTTTACATGGCCACTCTCGACAATCTTTGCCGCAGACCCAATCCATGGAAGGACCGGACCGATAGTATAGATTGAATGGAATCCGCGATGCTTCGACGGTGTCCAAGCGGAAGGGCGCTAACCTCCTCCTGGCCTAGTGCCTCCGGGGCGACTAGCGCACTACTCACATGACCAGCGCCCGCTGATTGGGGCAACCTCTGCCCTAACTCCACCCACAACTAAGCGAGGCGCACCTGAATTTCCTTGAGTCCAACCGACACATTTCAGCCGACCGACTGCTATCGTCGACATCGCAGGTTCACCCAACGACACCGTCCGTCACCTTTTTACGAAGCCCTCCCTCGACAACAGGTGTCAATATGTCTGATCACGGGGAAGTCGAGGTCGAAAGCCCCGTTGCGGCTTT
Organism: Aspergillus ostianus; assembly: GCA_025592935.1. Classification (NCBI taxonomy): domain Eukaryota; kingdom Fungi; phylum Ascomycota; class Eurotiomycetes; order Eurotiales; family Aspergillaceae; genus Aspergillus; species Aspergillus ostianus. Next base: position 41,863 of record JANFQY010000083.1, read on the forward strand.
CCAGGTCCTGCCCAAGGAGGTTCTCGCCGAGCAGGGTGCCGTCAAGCTCTTCAACAAGTGGAGCTACGAGGATGTTGAGATCAGGGATATCTCCTTGACGTAGGTGATCCTCAATCCCATGCGATTCTTTCAGGGCAGACCGCGAGAGGAGGAATTTTGGGTTATGGTTCGACCATCGGGTTTTTGAAATGGGAGGGAAATATTGGATGCGAATTGCGATGGAAAACCGCGGGCCCAACACACGAAGACAACAACACCACAAATGTTCATGATGAGATTGGCTGACCAGGAATTCAATCACACAGCGACTACATCCAGATCCGCTCCCCTGTCTACCTTCCTCACACCGCCGGTCGCTATGCCGCCAAGCGTTTCCGCAAGGCTCAGTGCCCCATCATCGAGCGTCTGACCAACTCGCTCATGATGAACGGCCGCAACAACGGCAAGAAGCTCATGGCCGTCCGCATCGTCGCCCACTCTTTCGAGATCGTACGTATCCTCCCCGCGCCAGAATGAAATGCATATCGCAGAAGGAAGAATCGAGCACAGGACGCTGACCAGACTTTGCCTTGATAGATCCACATCATGACCGACCAGAACCCTCTCCAGGTCGCCGTCGACGCCATCGTCAACTGCGGTCCCCGTGAAGACAGCACCCGTATTGGTTCCGCCGGTACCGTCCGTCGCCAGGCCGTTGATGTGTCTCCTCTCCGCCGTGTCAACCAGTCCATCGCTCTCTTGACCATCGGTGCCCGTGAGGCCGCTTTCCGTAACATCAAGAGCATTGCCGAGTGCTTGGCTGAGGAGCTGATCAACGCTGCCAAGGGTAGCTCCAACTCTTACGCCATCAAGAAGAAGGACGAGCTCGAGCGTGTTGCCAAGAGCAACCGGTAAAGGGGTAATTTTGGGCGTATTCTCCGTTTGGTCCTGGTTTTATGTGTACTGGAGTGGACGGGGGGTTTATTAGGATTCAGTCGATTTGCATGCATCTGCGCGACTGTATATACCTGAAGACAGTCAACGGGAGGGAGCAACATCCAAAACAAAAAAAAGGAAAAATCGGACGGCTTTCTTCTACAGTAGTTGAGATGCGATCATGAAGACCTCAAGGCTTTTTTTATTAAAGTCGGCACCTTTAGGATTTTTTTTACATGAAAAAGATATCTTTTTGTTCTCTGAAAATCTCGCCATCATTTTCAGTGACAGTAGGTATTGGGACCTTTTTTACCGATTGGTCTGGCCGATCTCTTGATGCGATAAGAGACAAGTAACGAATTTAAAATGACGAACACCTAATATTCATCCCAAGAACAGTAGAAGAGAGTAGAGTAATTATTATTATTCATGTGATGGAAGTATATGCAGGCCAGACTCGTCGGTCCGCCAGCCGTGAGAATTCGATCGCTTATCGATAGGCCGCCCCCGTGATGGAGGAAAAAAAAAAAAATTCCCCGGCGGAGCTCAGCGATCACTCCGACCACAACATCCTCCATCCATCCACCACACCTCTTGGGTTTCTTCCAGAACCCTTTCTGTCGCGATGGTGAAAAGAAAGTTGGGAGCCTTGGAAAAAGTCGAGGCTGACTTGTATGTACCTCCCAATCTCTCTCGCTGGGCGCCATTCTGGTCTCAACGTGAAGTTTTTGCTCGCCGCTAACACATTCATGTCTTTTTGTATAGGCCTAACCTCCAGCATAAAATCCGCCGGGACCCTAAGTAAGACCTCTACGCTAGAGATTTCGATTTTGTCGCCAAAAAATAATACTAACATCTGTCCGTTTGCGCCAGGTCCTATGTTGAAGATTTCCGCGCTCAACATTACCAATATGAGAGTCACCGGGAGATCTTCATGGCGGCGCCAGCATCTGCGGCCGACACGGGTATCATTTCGCTCCGAGAACTGATCGATTTTATCGCTCATGTGGCCGACTGCTACCCCGAGATCACCAAGGACTTCCCTCAGGAGCTGATCGACATATTGTCGCAACATCACCAGGTGTTGGAACCGGAGTTGCGCGAGAAGATCGTCGGAAGCCTGGTTCTTTTGAGGAAGAAGGATCTTCTTGACTCGGCGACGTAAGTTACTCGGTTTTACGGATTCCTATGAATCGCTTGCTAATTGATGCTTCCTTTGGCCAGATTGCTACAAACGCTATTCCCAATTCTCATCTCGACACCTAGCAAGACGCTACGAGCATTGATCTTCCAAAAGATTCTGATGGACCTTCGCTCATCCAATTCCAAGACGATAAACCACAAGCTTAACCGTACCATGCAAACAGTCCTCTTCAACCTGGTGACTTCGGATCGAACCTCATCCAAGGGCTTGTGGGCCATTAAACTCACCCGTGAACTCTGGAAGCGCCAGATCTGGTCCGACGCCAAGGCTGTTGAAGTTATGAAAGAGGCCAGTCTTTCCGAGAACGAAAAAGTCATCATTGGCGGTGTTCGCTTCTTCCTGGGCGGCGACAAAGAGCGCGAAGACATGGAAGATGAGAGCAGTGATGACGAAGCCGTTGATATCGGTCGGGTGAAACATCAGGTTGGAATCAACAAGAAGACGAGAAAACAGTCTCGCGCCGTGGAAAAGGCGAAAGCTACGGTGAAGAGAAAGGAGCGTAAGAAGAACCAGCCTCATCCTTTGAACTTCTCCGCCCTTCACCTTCTGCACGACCCTCAGGGCTACGCGGAGACCTTGTTTTCGAAACATCTGCAGAACACCAAAGCGAAGCTGAATCTGGAGCAGAAACTCCAGGTGCTTCAGCTCGTTTCTCGGCTGGTTGGATTGCATAAACTACATATCATGCATCTTTACTCCTATTTCCAGAAATACCTTACCCCCCGGCAGCCGTCCGTCACATCGTTTTTGGCATCGCTTGCGCAGGCTTCGCACGACTTGATCCCCCCCGATGATCTTGAGCCTCTCGTCCAGAAGATTGCCAATGAATTCGTGTCTGAGGCGTCGGCATCGGAAGTGGCCACGGCTGGTCTCAACGCCATCCGAGAAATCTGTGCGCGACAGCCTTTGGCCATGAACGAGACGTTGCTGCAGGATCTCGTCATGTACAGGAAGAGTAAGGACAAGGGTGTCGTTATGGGAGCCCGTGGCCTGCTTAGTCTCTACCGGGATCTGAACCCTGAGATGCTGAAGAGACGTGACCGCGGAAAGGAGGCATCTATGGGTCTACGATCGGGAGAGAAGAAGGAGAAACGATTTGGAGAGCAGGAGACCGGCGGTATCGAAGGTATCGAGCTCCTGGAGAGCTGGAAGGAGCAGGAGCGCAAGAAGCGGCTGGCCGAGAAAGGCCTGCCTTCTGACGCGGAAGAGGATGAGGAGGAAGATGAAGAAGCAAACTGGGCAGCTTGGAATGTGGAGGACGATGAGGATAGTGACGATTCTGGGGAATGGATCAATGTTCAGAGCGATGCTGAAATTGAGCTGAGCGACTCTGAAGACGAGAAAGGCGGTCCTCCTTCCAAAAAGGCCAAGCAGGGCGACGAGTCTGGCGAGAAGACCGACCCTGACGCCGCGGAGAGCAAGCCCGAGCCTTCCAAACCGAGTATTGCGACAACCCGTATTCTTACGCCAGCTGATTTGGCCAAACTTCAAGAGCTGCGCACCGAAGCGGCGGTCAATGACCTTGTGTCGGGTGGCAAGTCTCGTCGTGGACAACAGTCGAACGGTACCCGTCATACAGACGACCCCCTGACGGCAGAGGAAATTGAAGGACTGAATGCCTTATCCGCCGGCAAACTCACTCGTGAAGAACGGATTGCTCATGCTAAGGAGGGCAAGACTGACCGAGCCGACCACAAGAGCGTGACGGCGAAGCGCAAGGAGCGCAAGGAATCTGAGGGCAAGAGTACTACGAACAAAGAAAAGGCGCGCAGGAAGAACTTCCTGATGACCTTGGGTAAAGCGCGGAGCAAGGGCAAGAGAAGTCTGGTGGAAACACGTAATGTGTTGCGGGCTCATCAAGACCGACAGAAACGCGGTGGTCGGAGAGGAAACGCTGGTAATTAAGTTGTGTAGATCGTATATAGCTAGCCTAAAAAAATTGTCTTATAGAGCGAAATATTCATGACAACTTGGAAACGCTTCTCATAGTCTAGATCTACCTGCGAAGATATATATAAATGTCACGGGTTCCCCCTGGCAACCCTAGGCCCTAGGCGCGTCCCAAAGAGGATATATTAGATTGCCGGCACGTGCATCTGCGCGTCACCCCGCGTCGCGTCCCGCCGAAACTTCCCCAGCCTCATTCATTTTCCGCTCCTCTTTTTTCCCTTGCATCTTTCCCCCTCATCATCCACATTCCCCGATCTCTCTCAAGTCATTCATTCCTTTACATCACTACACCGCTAGACAAGCAAGGGGAAACTAGTACATCCTTAACAACCTTAGTATCAATATTTTCTTACTCTCGCCTACATCATGTCGCCTGCTTTCCACAATACCCCTAAAACAAACGACCTCTCGAAACGCCGGCGATTTCAACCACCTATCACCACCTTCTTTCCTAGTTCTTCAGAATCGGCACCCGCTTGCGATGCGCACATCTCATACAATCACTACTCCGCAAGAACCTATTCCCCCACCCCCACCGTCCCCGCAACAGTCCAGTCCTCCCTTCTCTCGGTTGGCATGCGTGTCCGCAAATCCATCGCCGACGGTTACAAAACCAATGGGTCCAAACTCGACGCCAAAACAACCTTCCCTTCATACGACCCCACCGCCCTGCATCGCAATGCAGGCGCCCACACCGAGCTTCCTCCGTTCTGCGGCACGGACTACAACCAAAACAGCAACCAACTCATCACAGACGACGGAGACGCTTTCTCGCTTCCAGCTAGCAGTCAAGAATCGGCCGCTTCGTACTCCACTCAACCGACTGCTCAGAAACGCACCTTCGACACCGACTGGGCAGATGACGATTGCGACTTTGAGTCCGATAGTTCGACGAATTTCGTCGCAAGCAATGGGCACAGCGTGACTGTCACCGCGGGACGGAAATATCTTGCGCCCAAGCTATCACACCAGCGACGTCGGTTTGTTGCCCTGCAGCAGCAGAGAACGATGGATGTCGATGACTTTGATGAAGCGTCGTTCCTGCGACGTCGGGAGGAGGTCGATATGGATTATGTCCCGGGGCGTGAAAATGACTATGAGATTCAGATGAGTGGGGTTTGAACCTTCTATCCTCACTTACTCTTCTAATGCTCGGAGGATTACATTTTGTCGGGTTATCCTTACCTCCGGGCCTCGAGTCTGCATGGTTACGATGCAACCACACCGACTGGTCTCGGTGTTTGTTCGGTGCAAACATACCATCTGCTGGGTATGCTTGGGGACCTGGAACATCCGTTTTTGATTCCTTTGGGGTTCTCTGCCTGAATCTTTTACCTTTCATGTACTTCTTTTTCTTCTTATGACATGCTCCATGTGTACATTTTACCAGGCGTTATGCGGATTGGGATATCATACCAGGCGATTGATTGATTTTTGTATTGCACATGTTTCTAAATACCCGAGACTTTGAGAACAGCTTTGATTTGGTTTGGTGTCCACAGAAAGACACAGGTTATCAGGATGGACGGGGTTCTCATAGCGAGTCCTAATTTTTGTATCAATAGAATAGCTAGCACCAATAAGCGAACATTGTATCATTTCAACATGAATACTTTCTTTTTATTTTTGAAACACGATAGAACCTCTATCTAGTTTACATACAGCACAGACACCTAAAAAAATCCGTACAGACAGAGGGAGCACAGGGCACATAATATAGGTAATCATAGTCGTAAAAGAACAGGCAGGGAGATAAGGTCAAAACAGGGTCAGGAGATATGTAGTGCGATGTAGTGTAGTGTATAATAATATATAATGATATCAGGATGTTCAGAGAAAGCCAAAAGAAACCATCTAGGGGTTCCATACAGCATCCTGAAAAATCGGAGGAAGGAAATGCATGCAAGCATGAAAGAATCAAGAGAGAAAAAGAGAAAAGAGGAACAGAACGCTCATGCCCAACTCCAACGATTTGACCTGTATGGGTAGAGGGGGGAATCAAATGACGTAAGCGATATTATCGTTTAAAGCTCGTCTTTATAGTTGGGGTCTTTCTTCGGCTTCTGTTCCTTCTCGGCGTCTTTCTCCTTCTTGGAGTTCTCCTTGTCGCTCTTCTTGGGCGGCTGGTCCTTAGAGGAACCCTTTCCAGATCTCGCTGCCGCGGCGCCCATCTTCTCGTAGATGCGGTTCATGGTGCGCTGGAGCTCCTTCAGGCGGAGTTCAATCTCAGCCACCACGAGGACGGGGTCGTCGGAAATGGTCAGTTTCTCCTGCGCGGCGAGTTGCTCCTCGAACCAGGTGTTGGCCGATTCGTAGGTTTTGGTGAGGCCGGTGAGGTCGGAGGGCTGGAAGACGGAGTATCTGGGTCCTGTGGGCTGGGGCTTGGTGGAGGTGGTGGTTTTGGTGGTGGAAGAAGACGCATAAGGGTCTTCCTCAAGGTCTTCGAAGGAGTCAGATGTCGATGCCGAGTCGCTGGAAGAAGTGGTCGAGGAGGACTCGGTGGCGCTGGCGGACGAAGCACTGGCACTGGATGAGTAGAGTTCCTCATCTTGGTCGATTTGCTTCTGCATGACATCGATCACCGTCTTGGCATTCTTCAGTGCATCTTGCAGAGTCTCAACGCGTGCCGGACGGTCCGCATTTTCGCTCTTGCGCTTGAGTGCGGGGTCAACGATGGCCTTCAGTGCCTTCAATCGTTCCTTGAACTCCGCGGTGGTGGCGTCAGCGCCGTCTTCGTAGAGCCAGTCGCTGGCCGTGGCGGTCTTCTCCTTGAGGGCAGCGAGTTGATCAGCCTTGAGCACCTTGACAAATTCTTCGTCTTCGCTCAGATCACGGCTCCGATAGATAAAGGCCTCCAGCTCATTCAGAGCTTCTTCGCGCAGGAAACGATTGCGGTCGGAAGTATCAAAGGCATCAAGGCGACCCGTGATGCGTGCGAGCTCATCCGCGGAAGGCGCAGGAACGCCCAAAAGAGCGGAAGTAAAGCTGATAGGAATCGATTCTAGTTTGATTTGAGGCACGACTTTCTTGTTCTCCTTAGCAGACGCGGTGGAAGCGGTCTCGTCAGCGGACGATGTCATGGACGCCTGAGGCTCCTCTGGCTCCAAGGTGATGGATTCCTTGGCCTCTCCGTCTTCTCCGAGCGGCTCCTGTCCGTCCTTCTTCGATCCGAGGCCGAAGAAACCTTTGACATCATCGACAATTCCCTTCTTAGCACTCTCCACCTCGCAGCTCACGGAGCCACTGACAACTTCCGGGAGTCCGTCAACGGGACTGAGTCGGATCGAGAATTTGGTGGTGATGTTTGCCTCAGAGCAGCCAAAGTTTTCCTTGAGCTTTCCGACAGAGGCAGTGAGGTTCTGGGTGTGGACACCTAGAAGGGGCGACTCAACCACACTGTCACCGACAGTGATCTGATGGAAGAAGCTGAAGTCAAAGTCGTCCAAGTTTTTCACGGTGACCTGCTTCTCAGGCCCCACTTGGGAGGTAGAGGTGAAGAGCTTTTGCTGTCTTTCCTTGTTCTCAGAAGGCCACTTCAACACCACGGGGTAGCCAGAGACATCGTTTGCTCGGATATCCTTGACGCGGAAGCTAGGACTAAGAGCGGCACCCTTGAAGGCAGCTCCAAACACAGCGGCCTCATCTGCGTTGACGCTGGTTCGAACCTTCGAAGATCCGCAGACGCGTTCCAGTTCCTTCTGAACGAACGGCGTGCGGATGGCTCCACCGTGAAGAATGACGGAGTCAATGTCGTTTAGTTGCATTCCAGCCGCGGCCAATGCCTGTTGCAGGGGTGACCCAACCCGTGCGATGTGTTGTTCGGCAAGCTCTTCAAACTTGGAGCGCGTGATGCGGTACTTGAAGTTAAGGCCCTCTTCATAAAGGCTCTCAAACGATGCACCAGTTTCGGTGTTAGCGCTAAGGACTTGGCGGACCTTCTCGGCGTCCTTCCTGATCCTCGCCATGGTCTTGCCGTGAGCCTTGATGTCCGCAACGGTGACGCGGTCCTTCAACTTTTTGTCTTCAGCCAGAGCTGCGACCATGTCATCGACGATAAGATCGTTCAGCGAGTCGCCTCCCAGAGACCTGTCCCAGCCTTCACCCAAGACATGGATCTCATGAATGGTCTTATTGAATTTTCCAACGTCCTTCACGGAACGCCCCTGGAAACGCAGAACGCTGGCGGTGGTTGAGCCGGCACCCATGTCGAAGATAACGTGGTACTCGGGCTTCTGTCCATCGGAGACAATGGGGAACGTACGACTGGTTGCGTAGTTCAATCCAACGGCTAGACCGTCGGTGACAAAGGCGTTGAGGTTGAGACCCGCCAGCGCCGCTGCCAACTGCAAGCTTCTCTTTTCCTCGGCGGTATAGAACGAGGGGTAGGTGATGACAGCATCCTTGATGTCTGAGCCTTTACCAGCCAAGTCATCAGCGTTCGCCTTGATTTGCTTCAGTTGCATGGCCAGGATTTCCTCGACCAGAAACGCGTCCTTCTTCTCCGCCTCGCCCAATCGGTTGCTGCGCAGTCCAACGGTGCCCCGCTCACCAGCGCTTTCCAGCTTCAGAGCAGGGTAGCGATCATGGTAGGTCTTGACGACTTCGTTCTCTCCATTTTCGAAGGGAAGTCCGAGAAGTGTCTTCAGGTTCGCGTACACGTCGTCGGGATACCGAGCTGCAAGGGCAAGCGCGTCGCCGCCGTAGAATCTTTCAGGGAACGGAGCATTGGCTTCTCTAGTGGGCTTGAATGCGATAGCGGCCGTTTCTTTGCGTTTCGAATCCTTGGTAAGAACGATTTCAAGTGGAATTCCGGGTTTGACGAGCGCGGCCTTGAAGTATTCGGTGCCTACATCGATACCAATCACGCCGGAGCCGGCGGCGGCGGCGGAAGTGGGAAAGCTGAGGAAGAAGACGAGGAAAGGGACGATGAGGAAGGAAAGGACTGGAGAGCTCAACAGGCGCAGCGGAGCTACGCTCCGTTGCCGGCCAGGGGACGCCATTGTCTGTGAAGTCCTGGTTAGCGCTGCGTGTTAGTCAATCCACTCACGGTGTCTCTTTACGAGGTCTAGATACATACTATGAACAGAGTCTTAAAAACACTCTTGACGTATGAGAAAGACAAAGGTCTTATTTAGTGTGTTTTCTGAGGGGCTAAGGATCACCTGTTGAACGAGCGACAATCCAGAGCTCCGGCCCACAGCTTCGAAGCAAGCTTGTTATCGTAAACTGCAAGTCGAGTCGGTCAGCGATAAGTAGAGACGAACCGAGGAAGGAGGTTTCGTACAAAAAGTTTAGATCAACAGAGCCATTCAGACGGCAACCACGAACAGAAATACTGGCCACCTGGCAGTAAGCATGAGTAATGGGAACCTCCGAAGGACAAGGAGTCGAATTGTCTCGAAGGACTCTGGGACCGGGAGAGGACACGTTTGGCCGCCGGTCGGTGCAAACACCCCCCGGTGCGGCATGTTTGCATCCTTGGCCCTGCAGATCACGGGGCGCCGATCTGCAGGGCTCGAGAAGTTTCTGTTTCTGTTAAGAGTTACTACGGAGTATACCGGTAGTATAGCATACCATTTCTGGCACAATCTACGTACTAGGAACTCGCAAGGACATCATCCACACTCTGCGTTATGCGGTAATCTATCGTCTAATAGTATTGTAGGCAGACATCCTGACAGCAAGGCATCCAGGCATCCAGGCACTACTATTCTATACATCCTCATCGGGTGACGTTGGGATTGCTTCACCACGGAATACTGCTACCACATTCACCGCTAGAAGCATCAACTTAGTGAATATACATGAATCAGCCTTGGTGAAAACACTTTGCTCACCTGATTCTGTCCACTTCGCACTCAAATTCAAATATAATTCCCATTCACCTTCTCTTTTACCTCATCTGCCGGTCAATAGGCATTCACGCTCAGAGATAACTTCTCTGACTTACCTCTCATATTCAGTGATATTCTCTCTTACTCGTCCCTTGCATTCGACTCACCTTGAAGCCCAAAGTTTCAAAAACAAACCTGTGATCTTATTTATTCATTCTCAGCCTCCCAGTCTTTCAGGGGACAGCTATTGAGTATGGTTCAACCTAGTGGCTCTCAGCCCCTTCTTGGGGTCAATACTTCACTAGATACAACTCTCCTTGATTTCCAAGCATCAATGTTTCACTCAAGAGAGAGTTTGATATCACACATATCCGACCAGGTCAGATCCTGTGATCATTCGACAGCAATTACCTATTACGACTTCCCCAAGGAACGGTTTGAGAGTGTCTCCACAAGACTTGAACAAGTCTTAGAGCGTGATGCATGCAGGTACTATACCCAAAGAATCTTGAGATAACTCGACTACCGTACTAAACGAGAAAAGAATTACCTACAACTCCGTAACAAAAAGATTCCGAATTTGTGTCATGCCATCTGAAGTGCATGAATCCCATATGACATGGGTCAAGGACGTGATGGGCCAATGGCTTCAACAAGGAACTCTTACCTTTCTTGAATATCGACACCTCAAACTCCTTGCCTCGCCTAGTAGGCCCATTTCTATCTAATCTATACTTTTCGTTGACGTTGAATGTTACTGATGTGAGGTAGGACAGAGGTTTACACAGGGTCCTTACTCAGGTTCCAATAAGGAGCCTGATGCATGCATACGCCCCGATAACCTTGTAAGCCCAACCTTTGTCGTTGAAGCAGGTTGGTCAGAACCCCGTCGGGAGTTATTAGACGACATGAATCTGTGGCTAGTGGGCGGTAATAGAGAGGTAAATGCGGTTCTGATGCTGGATTGGCGCCGTATCGGTACTTCCAATCGAGTAGAAGGGGTCGCCGAACTTTATGTCCGTGACCGGCAAGGCATGCCAATCTGCCAGCAGCGTGAGCAGATCTTCCCAGCACCCAATCCGCAACAGGCGGCGAACCAAGCTATACATGTCACGCGTCGAGTGCTGTTCGGGCCCACAGTCTCCCAAGGAAGAAATCCCAGAGAGGTATTCAACATGTCGGTGGACTTTTTGAGATCAACTGGAAGAGACCAGATGAGCCTAATGGGGCTTGTCCCCGCTTGAATACCTTGCTTTCACGAGGCCAATGTTTCTTTTGTGGACCGTTTGTTCCCTTTCCTCCTTTCTTTCTTTCTTTCCTTCTTTTTTACTGGTTTTCGTTTCAAATTCTTGTTTTTTCTCCTCCTTCGGCATATGGCAAATTCAATGGACGACCAATCTGTTTCCAGTGTTCTTTTTGAGAAGCTACGGCGGGTTTTGTTAATTCAGTTATGCGAGCTAAACTATCTAATCGTCATCGAAATCCGAGTCACTCATCCACCCAGTTTCATAGGTTTCGCGAATCTCCCCTAGTCCATTCACAATGTTCTCACGCTCATCGACACTGATGATCCGACTGGAAACTGTCTCCATGGCTTTGATTCTATCCGCTGTTCGTGATGATGCCGTCAGAGTTGCGAGAACATTAATCTTTCCTTCCGGCTGAGCCACCGAGAATAAGTCACTCGGGAAACTGTCCAAAACGGGGAATGGCAGTGAGGCGTGGAAACTAGAAGATGAATGAGCTGGTTGCGGCATACATGAGGTAGTTGGTACTTACCTTTGGAAATTTGGCTCCGAGTTATAAGCGCGCTCTTTCCGGATAAGGCTGAAGTCTTTCATGGAAGGGATCTTGTCATCGGCGTCCTCAATTCCGCGTCTGACCTGAAGTTGGTTGAATATATGGGACGTGTTGCTATTCAGGCTATCATAGGAAAAGTCCAAATCAAATTCTTTATGTACCTTGGACGATTCGTCTCCTTCATTTGACCACTTAGAATTAGAAGCTTGTTTCTCATCGTCCACCGCCCTGAAGATGGAAGACTGTAGTTCGAAAATCTTGTGAATACTGTCGTCGCCTGCCAAAGAGGCTTCGAAATCGTGGTATGGACGAAGACGAGTGGGCAGTGTAACCGTTTCCATGGCAGAGCTAATCAATGCTGAAGTGTACCATTGGGAGTGCGGATTGAGATGAATGGTGCTTGGAAGGCGGCTGGGCGGGTCTATGATGGGGGTGTATAAGGAGCTTTGAGGGGAAATGTTGCAGATGGTCCGGGCTTTGTTCATATCCCGTTTCATCTGTGTTTGCTAGATTTGGAAAGAATGAGTATCATGTACGGGTTGAAGAGAATTGCCAGAGAATTCTTACCCGGTGAACCTTTGCACCGCTCTCAATAGCCCAGACCCAGATGGCCTTTTTGCCATACTCATCTCGCAGCCTGTCAACGTACTTCGCGGCAAACCCACCCCAGGCATCGTCGGAACCCGTGAAGATTTGAAGCGCACGCAGTTGGTCGCACTCTTCTGCGAAAGGCCTCACGTCTCGATCAAGCAAGTCATGCTCCTTGTCAAGATCATCGAAGAGGTCCTCACCGACATTCCAGTCCTCAAATGGCATTACCCTGGAGTTGAGCTCGTAATCATTCAACTGGACAATGGAGCGAGGGTGATAAAATTGTCGGTTGTAATCGGACCAATACCGCACCGTTTCTGCAGAAAGCTGAGGTGCAGGAAGCCCTGCATCTAGGCTCTTTTGGTAGTCACTTTGAGGAATTGCTGTTTGTTGCTGTATAATCTCTTTCCCATCCCTATACACAGTCAGGACCGGTGCATAATGATTGTTTCCCACGAAGATTTTGGGGGAAGGGAGGGAGAGTTCTTACCAAAGTCCTTGGCCCGGATTTGCGTCCTCGCTCAACTCGTAGAGGGCATTGTACTTACGAAGAGTGCCGAACGCGCCCTTCAAGTCGTATATCACTGTTCGTGGAGTATACGTCTCGGACCCGTCCGCTCCTACGCCGGGACGAAAGTGAACGTCATGGTCAACAGCAGACTCGGTTTCGTTGTCATATGTGAAATATGATTCCTAATCAATAGTTAGAAGATTGTTTCCAGCCGATAGCCTTTGGGCAAAGGGGCATTCATTTGCACTCACTTGCAAGTTCCAGAAATGCGTCGCCAAGTAATTGGCCTTCTGGCCTAGCTGGAGAGTGATAATCTCATGCATGTCTGATTTGGAGATAAATGGACTACGTAAGACGGGACATTGGTTTCGCTAGACGTAGAGGCCATCCAAATGTCAGCGGGGAGAACACGGAGTAGAAGTATACAGTACACACATTTCAAAAACCAAAATAGACTTAGCTTAAGCTCTCTGTCCGAACGAGAGAAAACGGAGGAATGCACTGCAGCGTGGCGCACAGACCACCCGATAGTGGGATGTGCCACTTCAGGGATAGCGTCGGTAATCATCCACGTGATAAAGAGCCGACCATATCGGGAAAAGCGCTGGTTGTCAAGGGCAACAGTCACATGACACAAACCATGGGCTTGGCGGTAAACAAGTTGGCGTTGTTGTGGGTGCGTCACCGATAAAGATCAACCGAACAAACTCTCCACACCGGCGTGACTGGCCACGGGGCTGTTATTATTTGAGTTCTCACACAGTGGCTGTCATGCTTGACTTATTGAACTCTTCATCCCACTAACATTCACTTGTTCACCTCTACGGCATCCATCATGTCGTCGCCAACAAAACTGTTGTCGAGCCCGACAAAAGCACTTAACCCCCTCTCGCCCGAACGAATAAATCAACAACAACTACCTCCCCAGTCCCCCTCACAATCATCCGACATCTTCGACCTTCACCGGAAAAGCGCCAGGGCCAACTCTGATGTACAGTCCAAGGTTGCCTTCTTGAACCAGCTATCGCGGACGGGTAGCCCGGCGGGGACACAGCAACCATCTGCTAGCGCATCGGCAGCTCTTCAACGAGCCATTCTTGGACGCGAAGAGGCAGAGTCTGCGCTATCGAATGTGTCCGCTCAACTTTCTGAGGCGCAATCACGCGAGCGCCGTATCAGCGAACGACTTGAGTCGCTGCTGGAGGAGTTGCAAGCATCCAAGGAGCGCAAAGCCCACGAACGAACGATATACGAGAAGGAGATCCGGAAGGCGCGGAAGGAGGCATTCCGTGCAGGATCAACCTTGGTGAAAACGCAGGAAGATTTGAAGGAAGCACGAGGGGAGGCCAAGGCATATAAAGAGGAACTTGAGGTGGAGCGAAAATCGAAAGATAAAGCCAAACAGGAAGCTTTCGAGCGGGCCTACGCAATTGCTGGACTCACCGAGGAACTTGAGGAGCTGAAAGCACGACTGCGCGTTGCCGAAGCTAAAAACGCTGCCGACCCCCTGAAGACCCGCGACCGAGCACTGCGCAAGGAGGTGGGCTCGAGAGTGTCTCTAGCAGAAGGCGATCTTGCCCTACTTGCAACCCCGGCATCTCGAAGACCGAAACGATCCGCAGACTACTTGGCCGATTTTCCCATCAATGAAATGGAGGAAACTCCCACGAAGGCCACCCCCCCGAAGAGACTGCGACTATCGGATGTGGCAGCAGAGGACAGAGAACAGACTCCCAAGCAGGCGATCAAAGAAGAAATCGAAGAAGCCCCTCAAGAGGTTCAAGAGGCTCACCAAGAGGCTCCTCACGAGGCGCCTCCTACCGATGTAAAGGAAATTCCAGAAGAATCCCCCGAAAGTGCCCTGATTGAAGCTCCCAAAGAGGCTTCTCTGGAGGTTGCCAAACAGGCCGTCATGAGACCTACCAAGGAGGACTTCAAACTTGCTCTCAAAGCGGCTCGACGGGAGGATCGTATGGCTATAATGCGCAATCAAGCCATGGTTGAACATCTCCAGATTTCCCTTCGGCTGGAAAAGCGCATGAGAGAGAATGCAGAAGAACTGGCAGAATTTCTGCGTATGGAATGCGAGTTCAAGCGTTGTTCATGTCGTGTTGTGGAAGAGCTGGAGAGCGTACAAGTTCAACCTCAAGCCCAGATCAAGGACACAAGTCCTGAAATCGACGTGGACGCCAGTAAGCAAAACCAGCAAGCCCTCACTCAACAGACTCACGCCGAATTGCTCGATCAACCGGTCTCGAACCACCTGCCGGCTGAACAGTACGCCCCTAAGGCCGGTTCGCCAACTTCTCCAGGCATTCGAGACAAAACACCACCGCCTCCCAGGCACGCACCGATGGATTCAAACGAAGCATTAGACGAGCCGCTCATTACTTTCTCCCCTATCACCGGGACATTCCAAAAGATTCCATCTCCAGTCCGATCTGTGAAGAAACACCCTTTCATCCCGCCAATGTCCCCTGTGGAGGCCGCCAAACGCCAGCCCACAAGCCCTCTTGCAAAGTACGAGCTCAACCAGGAAGAGGAGCCTGCTGAATATTTCCAAGCCGAATCTGCTGTGCCAGCCCCGGTCCATCTTTCACCAACTCCCGCTCAAACGACCCCGGTTAATCCGCCTTTGAGGACGGCAGCGAGCCATAGAAGCACGAAGAATGACGAAAGCATGAAAAGGGTTCCCCTCAGAAAAGAGGGCTCGATCCCAGACCAGAGCAGCGCCGTTCAAGGAACTCCCATCAGCCGGGAAGCAGCCCTTGCGCAGATCCGGGCTCGTAGAGGTCGTGCCAACACCACGAAAAGATCTGCCAGCGCGATGGAAACCACTCGTCGCACAGCAAATAGCAGTTCACACCCAACAGACTCAGCTCGTCGTATTCCCGGCGTACACAACCCGCAACGAAGGAGCGAAAGCGGTGACATGCGGAATCGAAGGGACTTGAGTGCACCGATCCGGATGACGCATCGTCGGTGAATGTCTTGATTCTGACCTAGCGGTGTTCTGTGATGGAAACGGTTGGTTTAGTTCTTGGGCTTTACGATTTCTGATACCCTGTTCTTCTCTCCCAGCGCAATGGCGTTAATCACTTGGTTGTTTGTCTGGTTTGCTTTTTTCCTATTTCTAACTTCGGATCTAACTATCTTTTGCTATTTCATCTTCTTTACCACTGTCTATCTGTTTATTACTATTTTTATTATTCTTTTTGGAACGACCCTTGTGCACTTTTGGATATGTCTTGCAATAACGAACCCCATCACACACTTCTACATTCTCAAATATTGACTTTTTCTAAACATTCTTTACTATTTCCTGTGTCATTCTCCTACTGTTCTTTTTCGAAATATCTGCCTTCCTTTCTCTTGGTGTAAATAAAAGTGATTAATTTTCGGAACGATTGCCACGAATTGTCAGACTCTCTAGCCTACTACTTCTACTACCTGAGGCGAATATAGTAATCTTTCGTTTTGATCATATAACTGGATAGACAGGCTTTTGTTTTGACGCATACATGAAAAGAACAATAACTCCGATTTTACTTAGAAACAAAAAGACCACGCAAATGCAACTAACTGGCTACCCTCTATGAAACGCAAACCCGAGAATGACAATTGATGATGAAGAAATAGATAGCAAACACAGACATGCTGAAAGATGAAAAGATATGCTGTACACAGACACAAATGATGAAGATGTGGAAGTATTTACAGAATTGAGATCCCGCAGCATCTGATGCGAGCGCTATCGACGTACGACTTGCGACCCCACCACGTATGGACCAGTTCCTGGACGAAGATGCGGTCGGCGGCGCTCCACACGTCAAGGCCCATTTCGGTCATGTCCTCGGTCGTAATCCTGACGGGCTTGTCGTTGTCCCGGGACACATCGTCTTCGGCGCCCGAGTCGCCGCGCAGGAGCGGTCGGGTGTCGTCTTCCTGCGTGGACCGCCGGCCGATGGTTGCCGAAGGTTCCAGGTCATTCTCCGGGTCGTCTTCGTACGGGATCTCATCGTCGTCGTTGGGTTCTCCGTTGTCCGCGGCGTCTTGGCTGTCGTGGCGGGCGATCACGTCGGAGAGAGTGATGAAAATTTGGGTGGTGAGGCGACGGAAGTAGGCGACCAAGGCGATCTCGGGAGGCTGTTGGATGGATTCGGCGGCGGGCATAGAGCGACGGCCCATGGAGCCGGAAGGGGGACTGGGCAGGCTGTCGACGCTGGCGAGAAGTCGGGTGTCTTGTTCGAATTGATGCTCTTCTTCCTCTTCTTCAGACAGGCCGTCGCGCTTCTCGCCGGCAGACGCCCACCAGATGAAGGAAGTGTATGCCAGCCGGGCCCAGGAAAGCGGTTCGACTATAGGGCTGGATGAATAGGTAGAGGCCGCGTCGGAATCGTCCTCTTCTTCGGTTTGCGTGTCTTCGTCCCGCGAGACATGCTGGAGACCCTTGCGAAGGGTTGTGAAGCGTCGTGCATCTCGCTGCGTTGCCTTGAGCTCAGTCGCTTGAGAGGACTTGTGCTGTGCCGTTGCGGTGGGCATGACGGAAATTTTCGGATAGACTTTCCCGGCGGCGTTCTTCGAATGAGGTGGCGGCAGGGTCACAAGGACATCGTATAGTTCAGGCTTCATAGTGAGAACGGTGTCTGTGCTGCAGGCGATCCAAGCAGCATCCCCTCTGGAGTCGGGGGATTTCCCCACGAAGTTCGAGAGGTAAGGGATGTCATGAATCCCAACGTTGAAGAGGGCACGAGGTCGTAGAGCTGGAATTTTGTCTGATGGAAGCAGAGGAAGGAGTGAATTAGGCAAGGAGGCCAATAAAGACAAATCATATACTGTTGCACGGTTAGTAAGGACATCGCTCTAAGTGAACCAAGAACGCCCATACCGTAGTTGCAGGGAACGTGAACCGGAACTTCTGCCATTAGAAGCACCCTCTTGCGCAACAAGGCGGCCCTGTACAGTGGGAACAGAAGAGGCCCGAAACAGTCGAGGAAGTCAGGAAGGGACGAAGCTGGATGGAAAGGCGTCAGGGCCGGCCTAGGCGTTTCCAACACGATCGCATCGCTGAATGCGCGACTACGACGCTGATTATCCGGTCGCTCCCCGTGGGCTCGTAATCGGAGGCTGAGGGGCGATTCAATCGGAGAGTCGGGAGGCAGACCTGACGAGTCGCTCTCGCGGATCTCGTAGGTCCCCCAGTAATCCGACAGGGGCTGTGTCTCCGACATATTTTGCGCATAGTTCCTAGAAAAGGGGGCACGCCTATTAGCTTTTGCAGTGTAATTTAAAACGAAGGGTTAACTCACTGCGCAAGCTCCTTGAGCTTCGGAGCGTGTCTCCAGCTTTTCCCCAGTCTCCCTGAGCTGAGCGGAACCAGGACTCCAATAGCGAACATCTTCGCATTCCGTTCGGTCTCTTCCGCAGGATGGTTCACGAAGGCGCTGATGCCCGAGTATTGCTCGTGGACGAAATATCTAGCCGAGGACCATCAGTTGACTACCAAGACAAATCGCAGCTTTCCAAGCATACATCAGATCCTCCGAGACATTATGTAGGCCAGACGGAAGCGACTTATATTCGACAATGCCTTCGACTTCGACTGAACATCGATTATCAGTTAGCATGGATAATGACACATGGGCACGAAAGATGCCATGACCCACCTCCGGGGACGGTTCGTTTCCAGGATATCACATATCTGCAAAAAACATTCAAATTAGGTTCTTGGAATCCCAAGCCAGGATCTAGGAAGACTTACCCGGCCTTGATATCGAAGCGGATCACGAACAGAGCCGCTATCGGCGGAGGCGATTCGAATACAGACGTGCGGGGTACATCAAGCCCCAAGGGCTTCCGTGGAAGAGAACCAGGTGCCATTGTAGAAGGGCGCGGAATGAAGGACTCCCGCAGACTCCATGAAGCGATAAGAAGGAGAGTGGAATCACGGGCGCGGTCGCATGGAGAGAGGGGCGAGCACCTGCGATCCCGATGGAGACTCGCCGCGGGCGTTGAGGTCCTCAGGCAGGGTGTTGCCTGAGGTTTGGAACTAGCCGCATAGGGCTTAGCGGGTAAGAGGGAGCTCACTCATTTAACCTTTTTGGGTCGTCATCAGTCATCAGTCAGCGGCGGTCTTCACTCTGCATTTAACCCTCTACACCATACACTCTACCATCGGAATGAAGAGAGTACAGTCAAACTACGGGGACGGCAATACCACCGACTTTGAAGTGCCCAGATACTACCGATGTTTCAAATCGTGGTGCTGGATCAGTACCGGGAACAACCTGCTCCTTCAACGGTACTTCTCGATCGGACAATCATCTGCGGGCATCCCAGGACGATCAGGGCTGGCCGGTCTTGGCAGATGCGTTGTTTACTCGCTAGTTAGTGCTACTGGATTCGCGCCGGCCAAAGCGTCTCTGTCTCTTCGCCCGCCATCCTCTCTTTGGCATTTCCAACAGCTCTAGTGCTTCGACGAATCATGGCCACCATGTCTCCCGAACCAGCTCTTCATCCATACTATCCCCTGGATGCTCCAATCCACGGATATGTGGCCAATGAGGCGTCTCTCCTTTCCCTGCTTACCACCGCCAGTGTCGGGGCTGCAGCCTTGCTGGGCGCCACTTTGGGCCTTGTTAGCATTTTGCGACCGAGCTTGACCCTGGCTGATAGGATAGCTATCATGTGGTTTGTTCTTTGTAGGAACCCCCCGCAGCAGGTGTGGTCAAAACCTTGGAGTGGGAAAAACTAACATTGTCTCGTCGGAGTCCTTCAGCGGGGTCGCTCCATTGCTTCTTCGAGGGTTATTTCATGATCCATCATGACCGTATGGCGTCGGCCCAAGACTTCTTCGGGCAAATGTGGAAGGAATATGCCTTGTCGGACTCGCGATACATGACGTCGGATACCCTGGTGCTCTGTATGGAGACCATGACGGTGGTATGCACACCAGTCCAAGCCAGCCTCTCAGTGCCGACGATATAGCTGACAGAGGTAATTCAATAGCTGCTCTGGGGTCCGCTGTGTCTTCTCGTGGCATATTCGATCTTTGCGCAGAGTTCATTGCGCCATCCGTTGCAGCTCACGGCCTGCATGGCCCATCTTTACGGCGACTCACTCTACTATGCCACCAGCCTCTATGACCACTACGTTCATGACCGTCCATATAGTCGACCGGAACCCTATTACTTCTGGATCTATTACTTCCTGATGAATTTTATCTGGATCGTGGTCCCGCTCTGTAAGTGCTGGAATTTGATCTGTATCCCATCTGGCGGGTATACTTACAGCGTGGCTAGATTATTTTGTGCAGAGCATGCGAGCAAGCTCAAAGGCGTTCAAGAGCCTCGATGAAACGTCCGCGCAACGTAAATCTCGGTGAGGAGCGGCTCGGATTACACGATTACAGAGAAGCAGAGCATCGCAGCGAGTCCACTTCTGAACCCACAGATTCCTTTTCCAACATCAGACAGAGTAAATGCACGAGATCCATGCAGGAATATATGCTTTAAGAACACGCTCAGGATGACATAGCCAACACGCCAGTTAGAATGGGCTGCATCGACCGGCCCACATTGTGTGACGCGTAGATGGTGGATCGGTGGTCCAGACGGCGGTTGATTCGGCCACAATGGCAATAATGGAAACTGGCAAGGACCGTGAGAATTGCGAAAAAATCCAAATTAGATTAATTGTCCGGGGTTATTGGAACCGAAACGGTTTGTTGGAGACCAGTGCGCTCGGGCACATCCACCGTGGCTGTCTGATGGTGGCGTCACTGCAGACACAAAGGCGGGTTGGATGTGGATATAAGAATCCGGGAAGGAGACGGCGAGGAGAGCGAGTGAAATCAGACGGAGGAACTGAGAGAAGATAGAGCGAGACGAGAAAGAGGAGGAGCTAAGAAAGGACCGTTGTTACCCTCCAACCTACCAAGTATACCTCCGGACGACTCTTCAGTCAACACGAGCTGCAGACAATCCATGCTTTGGGCACGAGGAATGACGGGGCGGTGTTGATCGCGGCGTTTGGTTTCCCGGGCAGCGCCCAAGTGAGACTCCATCTGGACTAGACCGACCCAGTAAGTATAGCGGGCTGTTCCCTCGATCATGATTAATTATTCTTGTTATTCTCGTGCTTCGCTGCTGTTGTCAGAAGACTCCAAAGCGATTGTCTTTTGCTTTTTATGCTTTGGGAGCGTGTGATTGAGGATTATGACCTCGAGGGACAGCTTATCTGCCAGCTGACCCGACTCGATCCCGTCCGTCCGTCATTCTTTGATTCTTTTCTTGTCTTTCCTTCCTTCTCTTCTTCTTCTTTCCTTTGACCTGCAGCCCGCATTTGACCGCCTGTTCGGTCGCAGCGTTCAGGTTTTTTTTCTCCCTTGATTCCCGGGTTTCTGTGTCACTCTCTCCTCCAGAAGCGACCGGAATCATCCCTTCGAAGCCAGTGATTGTTGTCTGTGAGTGATATACTTTGCTTCCGTTTGCCTCGCCATAAACAAACAAGGGTGACGTACTATGCGTGGACGGGAGCTCTTGAATTCGACCACAACAGCAGCGATCGCACAACACTCTCGCTGCTTCCAAGACAAATTCTGCTCCCTCCCATCACCCACTGTTGCTGGCTCGAATTATATGATTCTTATTTTTTTTCTCGCTCCGGTTCCCAAATCATGCTAACACTACTTGCCCGCCACAGACATCGATGCCGCCCCCCTCAACTCCGCATCGCCCCTCCAGTCGTGGGGGTACTCCCAAATCAACCCCGGCCAAGCAGAAACCGCTGGATATCGGACTGCCGTTGGGGATCTACGACACAAACTCCGTGCGGGCCAAGGTCCGGAAATGGCAGCAACAGGGAGGAGGCGTCATCACCGCCGAGGAGCTCTACTACGACGAGGATGATGAGAACTCGGCCGTGGAATCCAATTGCCCGACTGTCAAGGAGAAGTCTTCGGTTGCAGGATCGACCACCACTCGCATGAGAAGTCAAAGCACTCCGCGCAAACGGGTTATAAGCGACGAGCACTGGAAGCTCAATCGCAGTTCCGCACAGACCCCTCCCCCCAAGTTGCCGCCGCCCCGGCGCATCGCTGAGTACACGACAAATGACCAGTCACAGCCATCCCCGAAAAGTAACGATAAAGGACGAGTGTCACTTCCGTCCCGTGGCGTGGAGAAGGAGAAAACCGGGGTGTCGGACTTGGCCAGCAGGGAACGGCGGAAATCAAGAGCTTCGCGGGACCATGATTCTATCATAACAAGCAAGATCGAGGAGGAGGGTGGCTCGCACAATGGTTCCTCGAAGGGCATTTCGCGACCGGGAAGTGCAGACAAAGGAAAACTGGCGTCCAAGTCAGATCTCTCCGAATCCACGTCGAAAAAGGAGAGTGCCACCGGGGAGGACGCCGACTGGGCAGACAGCGATGCGGATTTCTCAGAGTTGTCCAGGCGAAGGGCGAAAGGTCCCGGTCCAAATCCAACACCGAAGAACCGGGCACCCCTAAAACCCCCTAAGGGCGGCATTTTCGGGCACATGCTGGACGAGTCGAGAAAGATCTTCGCAAAAACGGAACCCCCCAAACCTGCGCCGAATAATGGTCGTGGCTCCAAGATTGAGGCATGGCTGTCGGGAACGTCAGACCCGTTCATGGACATGGATCCGGACGTCGAAGTGCCTGCGCCCCTTAACACCAAGACCAATAGGGCCAAGCAATCTCCGAAGAGGGAGCAGAGCCGGGACCGTGCAACTCATACCGACGCGGAGAGCGACACACGCCGGAAAAGCACGAGTAAACGACGAGTCAAGAGCAGGGATGATTCGACTACCGGCAGCGAGCGGGCCAAGCGAATGACCGACGAGATCACTGGTTCGAGAGATTCGAAAGAGTCGCAAAGGGATGCGTCATCTTCCAGCAGGAGGAAGTCCAACGAACACAAGCATAGCCGGTCATCATCTGACGCTAAGGACAAGACCCCTCGCGACAAAGCTCCTGCCGAAAAGGAAGAACCGTCGGATGCGCAAACTCTTTTGTCGGACGGCTCTGAGGTTTCGGGGAATAACCCCCCAGTCCCGATTCATCGTAAAAGGCCAATACCAAATACCGGTCTTCGTCGATTATCAACCATCGAATCGCTTGATTCCTTGGATACCACCGCCGACAAGCGACCCCAGGCAGCCAATCCCGGGACCGCGTCCGAGGCGCACACATCAATCCCGGCCGCGGAAGGAGATGCGGAGGAAAGGGATCAGTTTGACCCTAACTCTCTTCCTGTTGTCTCAACCCAGCTGAAGAGGCGCCTAACTACTCATGACGATCTAATTTCTGTTCTTTCCGCGCCAAATGGTAGAAATCGGAGCATTCGGTCCGCTCGAAGTATCCGATCGAACAAGAGTCGAATAATGAACGCAACTATTCCTGACCTTCTGAAGGAGATGTCGGCAGACGAGGCGAAGTATATGCGCGAGCTTAAGACACTGGTTGGAGGCGTGATACCAGTGCTCTTGACCTGTGTTCTTTCGAGGTCCGACTCAGCAATCGCCGCTGGCCTGTTCCATCCGTCGATGGACCCCAAAGACGAGGCCAATTTCACTAAGCCAATAGTGGACATGGGGGTTGCTGTTGAACGGCTGAAAACGCTACACAAAAGAATCCCCGAAG
The DNA here is from genome assembly GCA_025592935.1 of Aspergillus ostianus. Taxonomy (NCBI): domain Eukaryota; kingdom Fungi; phylum Ascomycota; class Eurotiomycetes; order Eurotiales; family Aspergillaceae; genus Aspergillus; species Aspergillus ostianus. Next base: position 65,334 of record JANFQY010000083.1, read on the forward strand.
ATAACGCAGATTCCTTGCTCACTTGGGCGCACGGGGCTCAAAGAGTGTACCGCGAATATCTGAAGGCGTGGAGACTTGGCTTCAAGGATGTCATTGTCAATCTGGCTCCCCTGGAGGAAGGGGAAGCTGCAGAAAACGCGGATACGAAGAGCTTAGACGAAGGCATGGCTCGAGATGAAAACGGGGATGTGGTCGACAGTGATGGGGAGAAGGTCGATGTGGCATACCTGCTCAAACGGCCGCTCGTACGTCTCAAGTACCTCGCCAAGACCTTCAAGGGCATCAATATGCTGCAACCCTCGGAAAAGGCGGACGAAGTGGCAACGGCGTATCAAAGTCTAGTTACCGATGCGCGCCGCCGAGCACGCGAGGAGCGAGCACGCCTGGAAGACGAGTCTGCCGCCTGTATCGACGCATCCCGAGCTCGTGACCCGGCGACTCTGGGACCACTTGCCGACGTCCAAATAGAAAAGGGTCGACGAGTGCGGGCTCGGGACTTCTTCAACCTGTCTTTATACCACTCCAGTGGACAGGTCATCGATTGCCGTGCGGAGTTCTTACTGAGAGATTACGATTCTGATCGTGGAGCTGGGGGAGATCTACTCATCTGTGAGATCGACCACGCGGACCGATGGCTTCTTTTCCCTCCCATGGACCTTGCATTTGTTTCTGCCCGCAACGGCGAGGCTAAAGGGGAGATTGTGGTCATGCTGCGCAGTGGCCCGGAGAGTCCCAAGCCATGGCAAGAACTTCTATTACTCCGAATCGACGAGGAGGATATTGGTTTCGAATGGGTCCAAATGCTTGGCTTGAATCCTGTTCCACCTACCATTTCTCGAAGCCAGAGCTTCATTGAGCGAGCTAAACAACGGCAACGAGCACAAACAGTTTCAGCTAATGATGATGCATCAGCCCAGAAAACCCCCACGAGCCCTACTGGTATGGATGTTCCTATCGGCGAGAAGGCCCACAGTCGTTCGTTGCGACGTTCCTCCCCTAGGGAGCAGTTGTCGGACCCTAGCACCGTCGGCTCTTCATTAGCCACCGAGTCTCGGATGTCTATCAACACCGCAATCACCCACGAATCCGACTACGCTTTGTCTGAAACATCTTCGGCGAAGCCATCTCAACCATCGATTCTTCACGCAAGGGACCCCCGAAAGATTGGAACTGGCGATGACCGGTCACCCACAGGCCTCAAGCGGTCCAAGGCCAGAAGAGTCGCGCACAAAGACGACGAAGCCCCACCAAGCCCAGGGTTGGCCAAGGAAACCATCCCAGAAAATGAGCGACCGGGGCCTTCCACTCCTCACCGGCCCCCTGAAACCTCCGGTCAACAGGAGAAGGTTCTGAAAGAGCAATATGCGCCGCAGACCCCGACAAGAGACGCCCCTGAAAGCTCCCCACGTGTGTCATCCGTACCTTCCATGGATTTGCCATCGATTCCCAAATTGAGACAGGGTAGTAGCCAGTCTTATGTCTCAGGGTCTGTTGATGATTGGTCGGATGAGGAAGAATACGTCCCAGTCGAGAGTCCGACAAGAAGCAAGCGCAAAAGTCACTCCCGTTCGAACTCCGATTCTAGCGATCAGGGCCCTGGAGAACCCCCTGCACCACCGCCACACTCTCGCTCCCCAAGCTCCACAGGATCGAGTCTTCCGAACACCCCTATTCTAAGCCCAGGTGGCGCGCGTCCTAGACGCCGTGGCTCTTCCCCGCTGAAACATGAATACGAACCTTCCACGGCCTCGGACACTTATTCGGATTCCGACACTTCTACCGTTCGACGCTACGACCTCTATTCAGAGTCAGACTATTCCGCCTCCGATAGCTCCGATGATGAATCCGAAGACGAGGTCTCCTCGATGCCTCCGACGAAGGCACGTGATCTTACCAGATCGGACGTGCATGAGTCGCTCATAACGTCTGCGACCAGCTCACTTTCTCCCTCTAACTCTGTATCCCAAGGGGGCTATCGAACTGTCCCATCGCAGCCCGAAAAGTCCACATCTGCGGTGGCGTCTGTTTTTGCCTGGTCAGACAAAGGGTCCTGGGACAATGTGCTCCCCGATGATTGTAGGATTATTGTCAGCCCCGGTCTGATCGAGGCCTACGAGGTGAAGGATGTACCCGACGGGGAGAACGTGCCCTCTAAGAAGGCACGGCCAGTGATTGCGCTTGAACTAACTCCTCTTGTGCCTATCCGACGTGGAACAGCCATCGACATCAGTATCCGCTCGCCCCCAACCGAGCGGTCAAAGGTGGCTTGGAGTAACAACATCATGTTCCGATCTAGGAATGCGGATGAGTGTGAAGCTCTTTATAGTCTCATCAACCATGCCCGTATCAACAACCCTACATATATCGCTCTGCAAAATGCTAGGGGTCCACTTGCGGACCAGCCCGCCGCCATGGAGCGCCCTAACAAATCAGGCGGCTTGTTCGGATGGCCGCGCCGCAGACGAAGCTACCGTGCCTCGGCCTCTCCTCGATCCCTCGCTGACAACTCCGAGAGTAGTGTCGGCACTATGAGTAGTGCTTTCTCAGCTCTCAAGCGGTTTGGAGCAGGAAGCAAGATGTTTAGCATTTCGCGATCCTCTGTCACCTCTCGCAGTCGAAAGAACGAAGACAGTCTGTATTCAAGCTCGGCGGCCTCGAATCATTCACCCAACTCTGGACTTGGGCGGATTGCAGCTGCGATTAAGGGCGTCGACGGCATCGGCCTCTCAAACGCCAAGATCCGTCTTTACGTACGCGAGACCCAGTCAAAGTGGCGAGACATGGGAGCTGCAAGACTCACGATTATGCCATCTACCCCCGAAGAATCTACGCGCCCGGAGACGCCCATTGGAGAGCAGAGCGATGCTCTCGACGCAACCGAAGCAGGAGAAGGCAGCCCGCCAGGCTCCGGATCCGCTACGCCTCGTCGCGGGGTGGAAATCGAAAAGCGCATTCTTGTCCGTGGAAAGACCCGAGATGAGGTCCTCCTTGACGTCTGTCTGCCAGAGAGCTCGTTCGAACGCGTGGCCCGAACTGGAATCGCCGTGTCCGTCTGGGAAGAGACCGAGGGCGGCGCTATGCCAAAGAAGGGTGGCGTCACTGGCGGTTTCTCTCGCATTTACATGATTCAAATGAAGAGCGAAGCCGAAGCGGCGTATACCTTTGGACTTGTCGGCAAGCTCCGATACTAGCCAGGTTATCATTTTTACAAAGTCTCAACACCTACCGAACCTCACCCCTACCGAACCTCGAACCTCCTGAACTAATACTCTCTGCCATATCTTTTTCTATTCCACATTCTTTCTAACTATCTCTTGCCATATTCGTGCACATACACAAATCGTCTTCTATATTACCGTCTTGCCAATCCCTCTCCGATATGCCGATGGACAACATCAACATCAACTGTCTGACATACTTTCTTTTTTTTTTGTTTCTTTTATCTTTCGTCTCCAATCTTTCCTTCTTTTGCCCCTGATATACTTTTGCATACGCATACCCCATACCCCGCCTAGTTCTCTGCGTTCCATAATGAGTCCATTCCATCCCCTTCCTTTACGTCGTTACTATAACACCCATGTGAAAGACACGATTTGTATGTATGTTTATGCACGAAGCGAACGATGCTATTCAATGTTATGTTAGCTTTCCTGAGATTTCAATCGTGAATACTCATTTATTCAAGACATATCTGCCATGCCCGTAGACTAGTTATATGTATATATTTTCTAAGCAATCTAGAGGTAGTAAACAGAGACCTTTGAGAGAACTAAATAACGCAGATAAGTCTCGGAAACACATTCGACCTGATTTCTCGATAAAGATGCATTTCTCTATTGTATATTTTTAACCGGAACGAAGTAGTTTCACGGCCATAAATTATATTTTCTCAAAGCATAGCTATCTACGTGATATCTGATGATGATAGCAGTGAAACTTATACAAAAGTCTTCCAAGCACCAAAAATCCCATACGTAGGAGAATTACGAGGACCAGTTGGAAATCTGATGCCGATGCGACATGCCCTCGGTGGCCGACGTCACCGACCGGCCAAGCACCTTCGGCCAAACCCGACCCGTAAGTAGGGCGTTGCCGAATGCAGATTCCTTGGCTCCAACGTTGCAGAAAAAAAAAAAAAAGTGCAAGGACGGGGAATTAATGATCGGTCATGGCTATGCAACAATGTGACGAGGACCCGTTCTTCCCAAATCTCGCAGATAAGCGATGGCCCCTGCTATTCTACTGTATCCGAAGCGGTCCAGTTTAGGGATGGGGTTGCTTGTGAAACATCCCTATCTTTCAATCTACCTACTGGGTTGAGGGTTCGACCGCTGCTGCGGCCATGGAGAAGGATGAACTGAATCCGAACGCGCGTTCGTCTACAAAGGGAGATGAGATGTCGAATCCCGGCACTTCGACGGCGGTTTCGCCTGATGTTGAGACGACACCCGGGTTGTCGACTCCGGCTGAGCTTATCCCAGAGAGACCATTGCATCGTCAGAAGACGCCAGAACCAGGGGAGACAACCATCGTGGAGGAGGAAGTCAATGCAGGGTTTACAGAAGGGACGGTCGGGCATTACATGGTGGTGATTGGGGGGTTCTGCGGCATGTTCGCGTCTTTTGGATGGCGAGCGGGTAGGGTTTCCTTGATTATATTTATGCGCTGGGGCTTCTTCGAAGATCTGATGCAATTTTACGATAGGGTCGGGTTTCTTCCAGGGGTATTATCAGCAGGATCAACTGCGAGATTACAGCCCTTCCACCATCGCCTGGATTAATAGCGTGGGGTTCTTCCTCATGTATTTCGGTGTAGGTGTTATTGAATCCCCTGAATGTGTCGCTGAGAGGGCTTACTGACGTTGGTTTTACTTCTTTCAGGCCTGCATTGTCGGTCCAATAACTCAGCGTACTGGACTGCAGCCTCTTCTACTGATCGGGTCGGCGATGCACATCGCCGGCCTGCTGGGGGCCTCCTGGTGCACGAAGTTCTACCAATTATTCCTGACGCAAGGCGTGATAAGCTCACTGGGCGCAAGCGCCGTGTTTTTCATAAGCGTACAAACTATGGGCCGGTGGTTCGAACGCCAGCAAGCTCTCGCAATTGGCATCGCTGCTAGCGGCGTCAGTGTCGGGGGTATCGTCTTCCCGCTAATGATCCAGCGCTTGATCCCGATAATCGGCTTTGGCTGGACCATGCGCTGCGCGGTCCTGGTCCTATTGGTTCTCACCACAATCAGCAATCTGACGTTGCGATCGCCTCCTGAGGCCCTGAAGGCGCGCCGACGCATGCGCATGGCCATGCATCAGGACGAGAGCCGCCGGGCCGGGCTCTGGGACCGGCGACTTTTGCTAACCATCGTCGGAACCACGCTCTTCGCCAATGGCTATTTCGTCGTGCTCACATTCCTAACCACCGTGGCGCGTCTACGCGGGTGGAAAAACGACGTCGACTCGCTAGTGGTGCTTAATGGAGCTAGGTAAGGCCACACCTAGTTATCGTCCCTCTCGCCTTGCCGAATAAACGCTGTATACTGATCGACGACAGTTTCTTCGGGCGCATCATTCCCGGAATGATAGCCGATCGCGTTGGCAGCTTCAATACCATGTGCGTGTTGGGTGTGCTATCCACGGTGCTTATTCTCGGGCTCTGGCTCCCCGACAGCGGGTTCGGCGGAGCGGTCGTTTTTTCCGTGACGTTCGGCTTCACCTCCGCGAGCACGGTGTCCCTGGGACCAGCCATGTTGTTCCAGATGTCGGATCTACGAACTATCACGCGCAACCTGGCGGTGCTGTACCTGGTGCAGTCGTTCGCGGGACTTACGTCGAGTCCCATCGGCGGAGCGCTGCTCGACGTCGGGCACAAGGGCGCGCTGTATCTTCAGCTGTTCTGTGGGCTGATGACGGGAATTGGGACCCTGATGACATTATTGGCGCGGCACTGGTTGACCAAGGGTGCGCTGTGGACGAAGATCTAGTTCGGTGGTAGCTCTGAAATCGACTAAATCGGGTAGGTATTGTGTGCAGTTAGTCCTAGCAAAGTGGAGTCAATTAGATGCAAATGTTACGATAGAAGCAGGATTTGAACAATCGAGACGGATGCGGGACTACTAATATTCGCCTGTAGCTGTAGCTTACCGAGAAAGGTCATTGTGATATTATCCCAGTCATAGATATATGTCGGAAGGAAAAGATCTCCTGAATGACCCTTTAAAACCATGGATCGACAAAGGGGTAGGTTGCATTCTATGGGCCCTGTTTTCTTGTTTCTGGCTCACTCATCGACCGGTAACCAGTTCCACATCAGCAGGTGCAGTAAGATGCAAGTTGCAAACGGCAGGATCTGATCACGATCGGCAGACGGCAAGATCTGAGATGATGCGAGTACTCGGCATGACTGCGCGATAAACTCATGGAGCATGAGGCCGCCATTGCCTTTTTAGGACTAGCCGGTCCAGTGACCCACACATCGCGTCGATCGTTGCGACTTCCGTCTTCCTTTCCTCTTCGTCATTTCTCGCGCTGCACGCTGCGTCCGCGCAATGATGATGCGACTGACGGCTATTTTGCCACAATTGAAGTGATGCTGCCATTACAACCGGAGAAGAAATTGGATTTGCTAACAACTTAGAAATTACTGGCAGGTAGGCCATTGGATAGGGCGTTCGAATACCAGGCCCTCAGCATCACATTGACGTTAGGACAAATTCCAAGAAATCGATGAAGAAAGTCTACTGCTATGCTGACTGTTCCGCTCTGTGGAATCTCACTTTGACCCCTTTGGTTGGTTGTACCGTGATGCCGAGTGTCTTCTGGATCCGCTGCGTCGGATCAAGACACTCGATTCTGTCAAAGGACTGCGCTAGGCGCGCTAGGGTATATGCTGCTTCTGTGAGAGCAAATTGCTCTGCGAGGCTAGAGTTAGCATGGTACTGGGATAGGATCATAGAACAGAAAACTCACGACCAGGACAATGTCGTGGACCTGCGTTGAATGGCAGGTAGTGAAACCCGCCCTTCAATCCCTGCCATCTGTCCGGGCACCACTCGGCTGCGTTCTCGCCCCAGATATCGGTGCGCCGATGCATCACGTAGACACTATACGTTAGTGTTGTGCCCTTGGGAACGGCCACGGGCTGGTCCCCGTGCGGGCCACCACCGACGGGCAGAACGGTGTCGCGCAACGCCTGGCGCGTGTTGATGGGGATGGGCGGATAGAGGCGCAGCGTTTCCGAAAGAACTGCCTGAAGGTAAGAACAAGACTTGAGAGACTCAAACGAGAGGGAGTTGGCGGAGTGGGCGAAGACTTCGGCGCGCAGCTTGGACCAGGCAGCGGGATCGCGAGCTAGAGATAGTAGAGCGAATGAGATTAGCGTGGCTGTGGTGTCGCGGCCCGCGAAAAGCAGTTGGAGTAGCTGGTCACGAATGAGGACGCGGTCCTGCGTTAACTCAGATAGCTGACGCAGGAAGAGCCCGCGCTGAGACTTCTTCTCCTTCTCATAGGGCAGGCCAAGAGTACGGTCCACGAAGCCGGCTACATAGGTGCGGCAGAGTTGACAGGCACGACGGAATCCTGCGTGGTTTAGGACCCAGTAGAAGGAACCTAGACGCATGCGGCCACCGACGCCTAGAGACGAGGCCTCAAACGCCTGTTCAAAGGCATTGCGACGATCCGATGCGCTGCCGGGTCGAAGCTGGCTATCAACGCTCTCTCCAAAGAGGAACTCAGTAGCCGCGTCCATAGTGAACCGGTAGACTAGAGGCATCGCGTCCACCCACTCCGTCCAAGCTCCAGCTGGCGTCGCGTCTTCGCTGCCGCCAAGGCAGTCCAGCAGCCGGTCGACATGGCGGCTGGTGAATTCGAGATCAGACACCTGGTGACGCGAAAAGACGGGCCGTAGGGTCCCACGCGCAGACGACCATGAATGACCGTCGGCTGTGAAGATTCCCAGCCCCAGAAAGGGTCCAAACTGCTTCAGCCGGCGAGGTCCCACTCCCCAGTCGGCGAAGCTGGTTGAAAGCACTGCCTTGACATTCGCGGGCTCGGCCACCAGCATCAACGGCTGGAGCACTAGGGGAATCGTGGCCCGGATGGTCCACGCCCCGGTGCGGTAAAAGCTGGGCGAGACCAGACCATCCAAGATATCTCCGCGAAATCGCAGTATCCGAACAATCCGTTCAGCTCCCCAAGGCCAGCGCATGGCCTGGGTGACGGGCGGGGCGCACCCATGCTTTTTTGACAGATGGGATAAACGCCGCTGTTGGAGCAAAGACAGAAAGCCATGATACCCCAGAGAGACCACCAAAAGGATGCCGAGTACCTGTAGGAAGGTCATTTTCGCAAGATAAAAAGCGGAAGCGTTGATTGTAGATCAGCTAGGGACAGCGAGCTCGTTATAGAACCGCCGACTTGGAAAAGGCACCAAAAACAAGCGAACCCGGAGTAAGTTGGTCGGCGACCGGTGGTGTCACATAGGCAATATTTACAATCGAGGAAGGTATGATCTCACGACGAAAAGGAAATCTGCTTTCAGACCCTGAGAAATGAACTGTGGTGACAGTGGGTCGGCAGGGGACGTTGCAGTCGCATTTAGGGTGGAGATGACCATGCCAACATCTCTATGACGAAGAACTCGATAGTAGCTCGCATGCTACGCTTCGGCCCGGTAACTTCGCTTTATAATGCGCCGTGTTGAAGCTAATCTTCAAGGTCATGAACATGCTCTTGTTAATCACCGACTAGGGAAGCTGCCTATTTATCATGTCGTCCGTAGAGCCGATTGCTCTCATCGGTATCGGATGTCGATTCCCTGGCAGCTCCTCGACGCCGGCCAAGTTTTGGGATCTCCTCAGCAAGCCCAAGCATGTCGGCTCTCCGGTTCCAAAGGACCGATTTGACGGCGATACCTTCTACAATACTCGGAGCGCGAACCACGGGACGACCAACGCCAGCGAATCTTACTTTCTCCGCGAAAATGTGGCTGCGTTCGACGCGTCCTTCTTCAATATCTCGGCACGAGAAGCCGAGTCCATAGATCCCCAACAACGTTTTCTGCTCGAGACAGTCTACGAAGCCGTCGAGGCCGCCGGTCTGCGGCTGGAGGACCTCAGGGGATCGCCCACAGGTATCTTCTGTGGTGTGATGTGTGACGACTATCAGACGATCCAGCAGCGCGACGTCTCAGAGTTACCGCATTACACGGCTACAGGAACAGCGCGTTCGATCATCTCAAACCGCATCTCCTACTTTTTCGACTGGCACGGCCCCTCGATGACTATTGATACTGCCTGCTCATCTAGCCTGGTTGCTTTACATTTGGCGGCCAAAGCATTGCATGACGGTGACTGCCGCGTCGCAGTCGCCTCCGGGACAAACCTGATCTTGGCCCCAAACATGTACATTTCCGAATCCAAATTGAGTATGCTGTCGCCGCATGGCCGCAGTCGTATGTGGGATGCCCGCGCAGATGGCTATGCGCGTGGCGAGGGTGTCGCAGCCGTAGCCCTCAAGCGACTCAGCGACGCTATAGCCGACGGCGACGCTATCGAATGCATTATTCCTGCTACACATATCAACCAGGATGGTCGCAGCATGGGTATCACGATGCCCTCTTCCACTGCCCAAACCGACCTGATCCGGTCGACCTACCGGAAGGCCGGCCTAGACCCAGCCAATCCGCGTGATCGATGCCAGTACTTTGAAGCCCACGGGACAGGAACCCCAGCTGGCGATCCCCAAGAAGCGTCCGCGATACACGCGGCTTTCTTTCCGAGCCCAGTTGACGGCAAGAGCGACCCCGATAGTTCGCTGTTTGTGGGCTCGGCCAAGACCGTCGTTGGCCATACCGAAGGCACGGCCGGCCTTGCAGCCTTAATTAAAGGTGTAATGAGCCTGCAGCACGGGGTCGTGGCACCGAACTTGCACTTTGAGCGACTGAACCCGGCCATTGAGCCCTATGCCCGCCAGCTGCGTGTCCCGACAGACTGTCAGCCCTGGCCGCAGCTGCCCGAGGGCACGCCGCGACGAGTCTCGGTCAATTCATTCGGATTCGGCGGTACCAACGCCCACGCCATTCTGGAGGCGTATAGCCCTACCTTGTCAGACAACAATTCGCCAGAATGGAAAGGCATCATCCCGTTCGTCTTTACTGCCCCGTCGGATAAGGCGCTCGGAAACGTCTTGGCCACATACGTGGATTATTTGGACGACCAGCAACCAATGGCCGACCTGGCCGATTTGGCATGGACGCTGTTCCGCCGACGGACCACCTTCTCTCACCGAGTTGCCTTATGGGCGGCATCCGCGCAGGATCTGCAGAACCGGCTGCGCGAGGAAGTCACGAGGCGTGGGTCGAACCAGGCCTCCACAGTGATTTCCAAGCCTCGAACCGATCAACCCAAGGTACTAGGAGTCTTTACCGGACAGGGCGCCCAGTGGGCACAGATGGGCCTAGATTTGATGCAACGGAGCCCTGACGCGGAGACATGGCTGACTACCTTGCAATTGGCTCTGGACGATCTCCCCGACGAGTACCGGCCCGCGTACTCGATACTAGACGAGTTATGCGCCGATTCAGAGAACTCACGGCTACACCTGGCAGAGATCTCACAGCCGCTGTGCACAGCAGTGCAGATTATCCTTGTTAAGTTCCTTCGCTCACTTGGCATATATCTGAATGCTGTTGTCGGCCACTCCTCGGGCGAAATCGCGGCTGCCTACGCTGCAGGCATAATTTCAGAAATAGAGGCAATTCGCATTGCCCACCTCCGCGGGCACGTCACCTCATTGGCAGGATGTAACGGGCAGCCTGGTAGCATGCTGGCCGTTGGCATGTCCCCGGACGAGGCCGACCAGGTCTGCCAGAGCGTGGTGTACACGGGCCGCATCAAGCCTGCGGCGGTGAACTCGTCGTCTAGCATCACGCTGTCGGGAGATGCGGACGCTATCGTGGCCCTTGAGGCGCAGCTGAAGGACGAAGGCATCTTTGCGCGCCGCCTGAAAGTTAACATGGCGTACCACTCGCACCATATGATCCCTTGCTCCGCACCTTATCTGCGTGCCCTCGAGGCTTGTCAGATTCAGCCGCGGGAGCCCAAGGACACGAAATGGTTCTCAAGTGTGAATGACGGGCGAATTGTAGACGCTACACATATAGAAGCACTGCGTGGCAGCTATTGGTGCGATAACATGGTCCAGACCGTCCGATTTGCTGATGCCGTGACGCAAGCCTTGCAGGAAGATTTGTACGATATGATCGTCGAGGTTGGACCGCATCCTGCACTCAAAAGTCCAGTGCTGGGCACGCTTTCTGAGATCTCATTAGCACAGGGTACTGCGCCGGTACCACCTGTATACACGAGTCTGTTAAATAGATCGACTTCCGGGACCGAGTGCGTGGCGCGTGCCATTGGAGACATATACACCCACCTTGGTCCGGATGTTGTGGATGTCGAGTCCTATATGCGACATTTCCGTGACCAACCAACTTTCCATCTCGCCAAAGGCCTGCCGTGCTACCCTTTTGATCGCTCTAACTCCTACTGGGCAGAGTCACGCTTTTCTAGAGCCACCTTCCGACAGACAGGCCGCCCCAACCAACTGCTAGGATCCTCCTGTGCGGATACTACCGACACCGCATACCGCTGGCGCAATTTCTTACACACCTCGGAGATTGACTGGTTGGGTGGACATCGCATCCAGTCTCAGACTGTCTTCCCTGCCACTGGGTATGTGGCCATGGCACTGGAGGCAGCCTACATGATCGCAGGGTCACGGCGTCTGCAGCTGTTTGACGTACGCGACTTCGTCATCAAAAGCGCCATCTCCCTGAGCGAGGACGACGTCGGTGTCGAGACTCTCTTCGAGGTGAACCAGCTCAAAGAAGAGCAAGGAGGCCAGCTATCGGCCGCGTTTTCCTGCCACAGCCCCGTGGCGGGCAAATTACAGCTCTGCGCATCGGCAAAAATGATTCTGTCATTTGGCGGCGAAGATGATGCTCGCTTGCTACCTACGCGCCAACCGGAGACCCAAGAGCTTACGGCTGTTGACGTCGAAGCCTTCTACGATCATCTGAACAGCCTGGGATACGGCTACGACGGGCTCTTCCGTGGTATCTCCTCTCTTGCCTGGAAACCGAATCTCATCTTCGGGCGCCTGTACAACGCCTGCCAGTTGGATCCCACTAGTCCACTGGCAATGCATCCGGCTTTAATGGATCTCCTGTTGCAAGGCATGCTGGCGGCCGTAGGAAAGCCGGGAAATGAGAAGCTCTATACCTTGCATATCCCCGTCAGCATTGGCCGGATCCTTATCAATCCAACTTTCTGCGGGCCGGCCGCAGCCAAGCTGGACCAGGTGCTGCCGTTTGAGGCTACACTGACTAGCGTTGGTCGCGAAGGTGCCGTAGGAGACGCGGCGCTATTCGACGCGGTAGGCCACGGCCTGATGCACATGGAAAATATCGTGGTGACGCCGTTAATGCGTGCCACCGCGGCCGATGACCAGCAGCGATTCTTCGGCGAGCACTGGTTCCCGCTTCTCCCGGATCTCTCAGAGATTTCACCGTATCTTACGGGCCACGAAAGCTACCGCTGTACCGTTGCAGAGCAGCTAGCCTTTGTCTACTTGCGCGAAGTACAAGCGCAGCTAACCCCTGCAGACCGTGCGCAGCTGGACTGGCATGGACATCGGGTGGTCGCCTGGATCGACAATGTTCTGGCGTTAACACACCAGGGTAAGCACCCCGTCTGTCGACCAGAGTGGCTCGACCTGTCTCTCAACGAGATAACGGCGGAGATGGTCTGCCTCGCGAATCCTACGGAGGAAGGCCTCATGAAGGTGGTAGGCCAGAACCTGCTACGCTTCCTGCGCCATGAAACAACAATTCTGCAGGAGCTGCGGGAGAGCGGGTTGCTATCCGCCATCTATAAGGAGACAGGGGAGCTAGCCCACTTCAACCAAAGTGTAGCTGATGTGGTGGAGCAGCTGGCGATGCGAATGCCTCATATGAAGATTCTAGAGGTCGGCGGTGGCTCCGGCTCCGCCACGAAGGCCGTGCTCAGTCGCTTGAAAAACACTTTCTATTCATACACCTTCACAGATATCTCGGCCGGATTCTTTGAGCAGACACAATCCAGCCTGCAGCATCTCTCTGATCGGATTACGTACCAAGTGCTCGATATCGAGCGGGACCCCCAGGCCCAGGGAGAAGAGTTCCAGCCCCAGTCGATGGACCTAGTTATCGCAGCCAACGTTCTCCATGCCACGCGCGACTTGCGACAGACACTGTCCCACGTGCGGTCTCTACTGAAACCAGGCGGTTATCTAGTTCTCCTCGAGGGTGCTAATCCCCACATCCTGCGTCTGTCCTTCACGATGGCCGGCTTTGAGGGTTGGTGGTTGGGTGAAAAAGACGGCCGTCCCTTCGGTGCGATGACCACACCCACGCGGTGGGATCATCTGCTGCAGGAAACGGGCTTCTCCGGAATTGACACCATCACCGGTGGCCACGACGACGGGATGACCGGGTTTTCTGTTTTCCTGTCACAAGCTGTCGACGAGCAAATCCGGCTCCTGCGCGACCCGCTGGCAGCAGGTCCTCCGATGGTTTCTCCATCCCAAGACTTAGTCCTCGTTGGTGGAGCTACGCTCGCGACTTCGAGGCTGGTCAGGCGCTTACGTAGCCTCCTGCAGCCATTCTTCCGGGCGATAACGTGCATCGAGACCCTGCAGACCCCGGTGGATGTTTCTCCGGAGCAGTCAGTAACCGTGGTCAACGTGTCGGACCTCGATTGTCCCTTTTTCCAGGACATCACAGCGCAGAGCATGCAGTCCCTACAGAACTTGATTACCGCTGCGCAGAACCTGCTCTGGGTAACAGCCGGCTCAGACGCCGATAAACCGCACCAGAGTATGAGCCAGGCGGTGCTGCGGTGTCTGCTGTACGAGAACTCGCACGCCCGCTACCGCCATCTGAATATCGAAAACGAGCGTGCAGTTGACGCGCGCTCTGTCGCCGAATGTCTACTGGGTCTTTCCCTACCCGAATTCGAGAATGACTATCGCCTGCAGCGAGCTACGTGGACCATGGAGCCGGAGCTCCGCCTGCAAAAAGACGGCGTGATGATGTTCCCTCGAATCTTGGCGGACGATTCCATGAATCAGCGAATTATGTCCCAGAGACGTCGCGTTGACCGTGAAGCCGATTTGGCTCAGTCAAATGTTGTGGTAACGCGACGTGATGGGGCCTATGAGCCTATTGCATCTGCTTTGCCTCCGGCACCACCGCGATCGGGTTACTCTCTCATCGCTGTCAAGGCGTCGACTTTGACGGCACGGCGTGTGCCGGGATCAGGGTTCCTACACGTCGTCGTCGGACAAGACGTAAAATACCAGAAAACGGTTGTCGCTTTCACGAAAGACCTGGCCGCAGTGGTGTCAACTCCGTCGTCGTGGGTTGTCCCATGTGCAGAATCGTATACCGATACCGACGGCGCATGCAGCTTCCTGGCGGCTTTGGCTGATTCACTCGTGGCGATCGAACTGGCAGAGAATACGCCCCCTTGGACCTCGCTGCTGGTGCACGACGCGAACGAGCGCATGCGATCTGCGATTCAGACAGAGGTGACACAGCGACAAGCCGCTGCTTATTTCACGACCACACGCGCGGCTATCGCACACAGTCACCCGGACGTGAATTTTATTCATCCGCTCGCGCCGATCAAAACTCTGTCGCAAGCTTTACCACAGAATATATCTCTGTTGGCGCGGTTCGATCAGGACAAGTCGGACCAGCTCTTTGATTCTCTTGCCACCTTGGCCGGGCAAGGGGGATATGTTCGTCTGGAGAGCATTGAGGACATGCAGATGACCGAGGCAGTGATGCCGTCACCGTCGAAAATGGAATCGATCGCGCTTCGACTTGAGCATGCCAAAGGTCTCTGCGCTGGCACAATTACTGGCCAGACAGACAATCCCGCAGATGTGGATGTCGTGCCAGTACACTCGGTCTCAGCACATGCCGTGAATCTGTCACGAACACAAATCTTGGACTGGCAAGTTGCTTCCGGAGTACCTGTGAGTGTGCAGCCAGCGAGTAGTGAGGTCGTGTTGGCGGCTGAGAAGACGTATCTGTTGGTCGGGATGACTGGAGACCTGGGCATTTCTATCTGCGAGTGGATGGTGTCTAGAGGTGCGCACAACATCGTCTTGACCAGCCGTCGGCCACAGACTAAGCAATCCTGGATCGACTCCATGGCGAAAATCGGGGCGCGGATTGTTACCATGTCAATGTATGTGACTTCCACAGACTTCCCTCTACTTTCCCGGTACAATGGGTGATTGCTAATATGTAAATTATAGGGACGTGACCGATCGTGATGCGGTCTCGGAAGTGGCTCAGCGCATACAAGACACGCTGCCCCCGATCGGAGGTATCGTGAATGGAGCAATGATTCTGCAGGATCAGTTGTTCGCAAATATGGCCCTTGAGAGTATGGAGAAGGTCCTCCGACCCAAAGTTACGGGCACGATATTGCTCGACGAGGTCTTTTCGACCGCTGACCTGGATTTCTTCATCTGCTTTGGGTCGCTGACAGGTCCCGCCGGTAACAACGGGCAGTCGGCGTACGCAGCGGCAAACACTTTCATGACCAGCTTCATCCACGGTCGGCGCAAGCGTGGTCTTGTCGGCAGCACCATAAACCCTGGAGAGATTCGTGGCGTGGGGTACGTGGCCCGCACGTCTAATGAGCTGGTGCAGCTGTTGCGCAACGCTATCGGCGACACCTCCATTAGCGAAGGAGAGCTGAACGAGTTGTTCGCTGAAGCGATTCTGGCCAGCCCTCCGGAATCTGGACGCGAGGCTGCCCCTGTGGCCGGTTTTCCTTTTGTAAACCCGGAGGAGCAGCCAGGCATCATATGGCTGAAGACTCCCCGAGCCTGGCGACAGTTGCTGTATTCTGGAGCGACATCGGCGGAAGCCAAGGATGGCGACACAGTCTCGTTGAAACAACAACTCGCTTCTGCAAGCTCCGACGAGAGGGCCCGTCATGTAATCGAGGACGCCCTTTTGACCAAGGTCCGCATCAAGTTGCAGTTGCCTGACGATGCGGAGGTTACCGTCGATCATTCGCTCATGGAGCTGGGCGTGGATTCGCTGGTTGCCGTGGACTTGCGCACCTGGTTCGTCAAGGAGCTTGGGGTCGATATTCCCGTCATCAAACTGCTAAACAGCGCATGTATTGGTGAGCTGATTGATTATGCATTGACGAAACTCCCGAAAGAGCTGCTTCAAGCAAGTAGTAAGCCGATGGACGAGCCCAAAGCCTCCCAATCAACCGACTCGGACCGCCAGCCGGTAGCACCCACAAGGGCAGAGGGCCCGAAACATCTTCAGACTATCGAACAACTGGATTTCCAGCGGAGAGACAGTGGAATCTCTATCGATACGCAACAAGAGTCCTCTGCCTCGCCTGAGATTTTTACTCCCCTGAGAGAAGACGACCCCTCGGGCAGTGGGTCGTCGACATCCCCAACCGGAGGCCAGCAGTCGCCGGCACTGAAATTCTCACGCATCGAGAACCTGTCCTACGCGCAGTCCCGATTCTGGGTCCTGCAGCAGCTGCGGTCCGATAAGACGTACAGCAACATCACCTTCAAGTTGGGATTCAGCGGTTCGATCGATATAGCCCGGCTTCGCGCAGCTGTGGAGCACATGGGAGAGAGGCATGAGATCCTTCGTACCTGCTATCATCTTGGCAGCGAGGGCCCCTATCAAGCCATTCTCGCCTCGTCACCCCTACGCCTGAATGTTGTCCACGTCGGCAGTGAGTCTGAGGTTCGCGACATGTATCTTTGCCTGCGGCAGCACGTCTTCGATCTCGAGAACGGCGACAACATCCGTATGAGCTTGACCATCACGCCCAAGAATCAGCAATTCCTGCTGATCGCTTTCCACCACATATGCCTGGACGGTCTCAGCTTCCAACTCCTTATCGGGGAGCTGGAACGTGCTTACATGCAACAGCCCCTGCCTCCCATGTCACGGCAATATGCGGACTATGCGGCGGCGCAGCGAGCAAGTTACGAGGCCGGCCATGTGTCCAAGGACGTGGCATACTGGCGGCAGGAATTTGCAACATTTCCCAGTCCCATCCCGCTGTTTCCCATGGCTCGCGTGCCCGCGCGTACGGTGCTCACGGATCATCCGAGAGAGAACGTACGAATCGAGCTGCCAGCCTCGATTATGGAAACTGTCCAGAGCCTCGGAAAGCGCATGCGCATCACGCCGTTTGGAATCTTCCTGGCTGTCCTTCGCATCTTCTTGGCACGCCTGACACAGTCCACCGACTTTTGTATAGGCATCTCCGACGTGCATCGAATCGAGGAGGCGGATGAGCGGCTCATTGGTCTCGTCCAGAACCTGCTGCCCTTACGATTTGTCGGCAGTTTGGAGGGACGCAGCTTCCGCGGGGTACTCTTAAATACACAAACCAAAGCGCGGGGCGCGCTGGCGCATTCGCGCGTGCAGTTCGACCGACTTCTGGATGAGCTGGCTGCGCCACGTTCAGGCTCCCACAGCCCTCTTTTCCAGGTAATGCTGGACTGGCAGCCTTCCAGTGCTGAGAAACGTCGGTTCGCTGGTATGAAGATTGACGTGCAAGAATGGGCCATCAATAAGACGGCTTTTGATATGGTGCTGTCCGTCATGGATTCTGGTCAGGGGACATCCGTGCTCAACTTCCATCTGCAGCAGGCTCTTTTCACTCGCGATGCGGCTCACCTTGTTGCTCATAGCTTTATATCCCTGCTAGAAGATCTGGTGTTCTCTGATCCCATCCAAGCCGTCACAGGGCCGTCGCTCTATCCGCGCACAAACATAGAGAGCGCTCTTGCCCTCGGACGAGGCCCTGAAATGCCGGCGCAGTGGCAGCCCACGCTCTCCCGGCACATTGAAGAGATCGCGCGTATCAGCTCAGATCAGATGGCCGTCGCCAACCCCGTCAGTGGCCGCGGACTTACCTATTCTACCCTGATGCAACACTCGAACGTCGTGGCAAATGAACTGGCTAAACGCGGCGTTGAACCGGCATCCACCGTGTGCGTGTTCCAGCAGCCGACAGAGAGTTGGATCGTCTGCATGCTGGCGATTTGGCGCCTTGGAGCTGTTTACGTTCCCTTAGACGTGGACAGCCCGCGAGACCGCTTGGCCATTGTCATAGAAGACTGTCAGCCACAAGTTATCATCTGCCATGACGACACTGAGCCTGCTCTTCATACTATTTCTGTGAGTGGTCACTCATCTGTTCTAAATATCTCCGCTGTAGACATGAATGGGAAGCCTACTACCAGGGAGACAGTAGATGCCTCATCTGCGCATGCCAGCGCGGTGATTCTCTACAGCAGTGGGACGACTGGCCGACCGAAAGGCTTCCAACTGAGTCACGCCAATCTGCAGAATCAGCTCGAGGGCTTCACGCGCCAATGCGGGCTCCAGGCACCCGTGGTGCTGCAACAGGGCGCCACGACATTCGACATCTCCCTTGAGCAGGCGCTTACGGGCCTCACGACCGGAGGCCGAGTTGTGGTTGTGCCCCGATCCGTCCGCGGCGATCCCACCGCTCTCGCCAGCATTATCGTCGACCAGCGCATCACCTGCACTATGGCCACCCCTTCGGAATATCTTTTGTGGATGCAACACGCCTCAGCAATTTTGAAGACTGCCTCCGACACCTGGACGATGGCTTTCAGTGGCGGCGAGGCGTTCCCGGGGAGTCTTCCGGCTGCGTTTGCAGACCTACAGTTAGACCACCTCCGTCTCATCAACTTTTACGGGCCAGGCGAGACGACAATTGCGTCTCATCAGATTGAAGTGGACTATCGACGACAGAATTGCGGCTCCTTCGAAGGGACCGTCGTTCCGGTCGGTCACGCACTGCCAAACTACACAACATACATCGTGGATACGGAGGGAAACCCTGTGCCCACGGGAATATCAGGGGAAATTGTGATCAGTGGTGCTGGGCCCTGTCTTGGGTATTTGCACCTCGACAAGCTCACTCAGACGCAGTTTGTGCACGATCGATATGCCACCCCCGCGAGCACTGCGCAGGGCTGGACGCGAGCGTATCGCACCTCCGAAAAGGGCCATCTGCTGCAGAACGGTGCATTGGTCCTCGAAGGCCGACTCGACGGCGACTCACAGGTCAAGCTACGCGGAATACGCATTGACCTTGGCGATATAGAGAATGCTATTCTCTGCACCGCGCGCGGGGCCCTGAACCGGGTGGTCGCGACTCTGCGTGACGCCGCTGACGGGTCCTCTTTCCTCGTGGCGCACGCTGAATTCGCCCCAGAATCCACAATAAATGATAAGGAGGTCTTCCTCCGCCAGGTTCGGGCAACTTTGCCTCTTCCACAGAACATGCGGCCGTCGTTGATTGTCCCAGTCGAGTCTATGCCGACCACAGCACATGGTAAACTTGATCGCAGAGCAATCAAGGAACTCGCACTACCGGAGCGCAAGCGGTCTAGCCTGATTGTCGATCCCTCGGTTCTGGCGATGACCAATGACTGGGTAGGAAGGGTTGGTGCGCTGTGGGGAGAGACGTTGGAAGGAACGTTGAGCGACCTGTCCAATCTGGATGAGGACACGGACTTCTTTCTAGCAGGCGGGAATTCCATTCTGCTAGTTCGACTACAGGTACTACTTGCGCGGAGGTTCGACGCGAAGGTCCCCTTAATCGACCTAGTTGAAGGAAGCACACTCGGCGAAATGGCCGAAGCAGCTCGTTCTGCTGCCGCCATGGCTTCAAGTGCTGAAATTCCCACGGAAGCTGAGGCACTGGAAGTGTCTTGAACGGAAGTATTTTATTCGGATTAGTATGAAGGGTCGTGCCGGAGTGTTAGGAGTAGTTTAACTATGGCGTTTCGGTGTTGGCTTTCATTTTCCCGAAGTAGTACTAGATATCAGATCACCAATACACCTACCTAATGATAAGTCAAGTTCCCCAATTAACAGTTTTCAGTCTCAAATCACTTATTCCAGTAGGTTATGAGGTCAGGAGTTCAGTTCGAGGTGGATCAATGAAACCTGAATCCCACTGCTGGACAAAATGTAACGCGCTTCAACTATGTAAGGATAACGGACACCCGTTCTCTTCGTCCGTCGTTCAGCTGGTCTCTAATCGTCCATTCAACCTCTGAGATACACCATGACCATCCCTACCAAGCCGGATGGCACTACCATTCCAGATGGACCGCTGTTCCGGCGGATGGTTGACAATGCCACCGAGCGGCCGTCTCACGTCGCCATCTCCGACAAAAGCCTAGGCATCGAGGCTGACAACATGAGAATCTTCGCCGATCTCCTGCACATGAGAAATGCCATTCGGCAACATGAAGCCTCGGCTGACGCATATATCAGCGTCCTGATGCCCATCAACTATGAGTTTGTCATTACAATTCTGGCCGTGCTCGCCTCGGGCCAGGCATTTGCTCCAATCCGTGAGTCTCCTCACGACAGCTTGACAAGTAGGTTGATGTGCTAATCGACATAACTTTTGTAGGATTCGGTTGCACAGCGGAGTATGCAATCAGCTTGATGAGACGTTCCGGATCCACCTGCATGGTCTACGGCGCTCTCGAAAAGAACTTTGCCATTGAGATAGAGCAGCTGGCTTCTGCCCAGGGGTTTCCCATCCAGATCATTCCCTTCGAAGGCTCTACTGAACCTCTTCCCCTCCATATCGGGGACCTTAATATTCGCCTGGACACAGAGAAACCCACCGACCCGGACAGTCCTGGAATGCTAGTCTACATCAGCGGAACGACAGGCGAGAAACCCAAGAGAATCATGCACAACCGACGCTTCCTCGACCGACCCGGCAATCTCCCGCCTCAGGCAGTCTTCCTCATGGTAGTCGACCCCATACAGGCCATCAGCTCCTTCAGTATCCTAACTATCCCGCTGTCAACGGGGTGTCAGTTACGCTTCATCTCTCGTGCCGACGGGGTCGCCGAGATCTGGGAGCAGTTCCGCAACAACCGCTTTATCTCCTTCACGACCATCCCGGACACCTGGAACGAAATGGCTTAGTATTACCGCAATCGCATCCAGCAGCTTCTGCAGGAGGCGCGAGACAGCTATCTCGAGGGTGCTCGACGGATCATGTGTCCCTGCACGCAGGGAGCGAGCACCCCGGATTCGGTTTTGCGCTTTTGGAAAGAGGACCTGCAGCGTCCGATCTATAACGTGTTTGGGGCTACTGAGTTGGGAGGGTTGGCTCTGTGCACTGGCCCTGATACGGTCTCTGATGACTATGTGTGTCTTTCTGGCTATTCTATTCTGTCTCTTCATTTGATACTGATGCTCATCTTCGCGCAGCAATGCATGGGGTAGCCAAAGCCAGGCATCATGGCCAAACTATCCGAAGGCGATCACGGCAAGCTCCTGGTCAAATCGCCCAATGTGATGTCTTGGGGAGTGCTACTTTCGTGCTTATCAGTTTAAATCTCCTACTCAGACCATCTCGCCTTCCAGAATCACTAACATAGTCTTCTAACCTGACAGCTACCTAGATGATCCCGAACGAACGAAGTCCGTCTTCGACGAAGAAGGCTTCTACCGCACCGGCGATCTCGTCCACCTCTCCGCGCAAGGCGAATACATCTACGAGAAACGAATCAACAAGCGTAAGGACCTGGGGCATCCCAACAGCCATCCTCCTCTAAGTTCCCTTCCTAACTCATATATAACAAACCACTAACCCACAACCAACAGCACCCAAAAACCCCGTTCTCTTCATGGAAAACATCCTCTACACCCTCCCCTACCTCCACAACACCCTTGTCGCCCAACTCCCCTTCGACCACGCCTACGGCTCTTCCATGCTCGGTCTCGTCGTCTGTATCTCGGTCTCGTCGTCTGTATCCGCCCACCACCTCCTTTCCTGTCCTTGAAGACGAATACGAAAGCATCAATGACCGAGTACATGGCCGACTGCATGTACCGGCTACGGGCGGCGCTGTCTCTCACGTTCCTGCAGCTAGATACTATGGTGCCGTTGGCTGTTTGCGTGCTTGGTCCCGGGAAGGAGATGAAGTGGGAAAAGGGGGACCTGAGGGATGTGTTTCCGTATCATGTTGATCCGGGCTTTCGGACGGATTTTGAGATTGGGATGCATCGGGCTTGAGTGAATTGATTCCCATCTATATATCCGTTTATCCACCTATCTATCTGTCCATGTATCATCTATGAGATTAATTTAGGGAGAAGGGTATTCCTACATAGAGTCGAAAGAAGAGGAATATAAGAGGAAAATGAAGGTGTGGATTAGTAACTGAATTACTTGCCAATTATATACAAATCAAATGGGCAATGGAGGTATCTAATCTTTAATCCCGAAGTCATGTCTAATATTATACAATTGTCAATCAATGAAGAACCAGCAGACAAGAAAGATTGTGCGCTAGGTGAGGGTACCATATTAGTCGACCGCAATCGGCGTCGAGGCACCATCGGTCTTGGGCTCCGGAGCGCTGGACTTCTTGAAGATGAACCCGACTCGATTATCCTCCTCTCTCAAGACGGAAAGGAGAACCTCGTCATCCAAGACCTGCTGAGCGTTGTCTGTTTCACCAGTGGGTTCGGAAAGAAGGTCTGGATCGATATGCGCATAGTGAGATAGCGATTGCTGCATGTTGAGTCTTTGCTTGTTACCTCCTGAGCCAGACCTGCTATCGGATGATTCGTCGTCTGTGTTGTGCGAAGATCGTCGAGAGAGATTACGGCGGCGGTAACGATGGGCTTTGATGTCCCGCTCTTGCTTCTCGATGTCCAGCTCGGAAGCCTTGATGAGGGTGGGTAGGTCGGGAAAATCCTCATCCTCGTCCTCGCCTTCTGAGGATCCATCTGAACAAGAGACTTCGCCTTTGGTGATTCTGTTCTCAGAGACTAGCTGTCCTGATCCTCCGCACTCGCAATTCAACAGCTCGTGGGTTTGACATTTGCTTTCTTGGTCGAGACGGAAAAGATCCTTAAGCTCATCGCGAGAGAACTGAGCAACACTGTCTTTATGTTCCATAACGCTATCCGCGAGTCCCAGCTTTGTCACTTGACGTTGCCAGATTTTCTCTTCCAAACTGCCTTTCAGCAAAATTCGGTAGATACGGCAAGGTCGTTTCTGACCGTCGCGGTGAATTCGGGCCATTGCTTGAATATCAGTGGCTGGGTTCCAATCGACGTCAAATAGGACCAGGCGACTTGCACCTATCAGGTTCAGCCCTGTCCCTCCTGCCTTCGCGGACAACAGGAAGGCAAAACAGAGATCTGTGGGAAGGCGATTGAAGTCTTCCACTAGGGACTGACGCTTCTGTGCTGGGGTGGAACCATCAAGCCGGAGGAATGGAAGGGAGAGAGATGTTAGAAGAGTAGCTAGTAAGTTCAGTGTTGAAGTGTAATTTGAAACGAGAACAATCTTCTCCGATGTTTTTGTGTGTAGGTTGTATAGTAATTGATCTAGGACCCGGATCTTGGCACTCGAAGAGGGTGAAAAGTGGCGTAGTAGGTTGGGCGGAAGAGACGACAACAAAGATGCAATTGTCTCGCTAGGTTTCTCGTCTTGATTTCTAGGAGAAAGTAGCGAGGGGCTATTGCATAGTTTCTTGAGAATTGTAATGAGCTGCAAGGCGTTCTCAGAGTTGCCTATAGCGCATTGAAAGACCGGGGATGCGAGCACGTTTTGGTAGATGTTGGCCTGAGTAGGCGTTGGGTTGCAGAACAGCACGTACTCAGATTTTGGAGGAAGATACTTAGCCAGGATGTCTGCTGTCCGGCGGAGCATGAACTTGGAGGTCAACTCCCGTAGTTCGTCACTCCTGGCCTCCCCTTTTTCTATGTCCTTCTGTGTCGCTTCAGGCTGTCTGCTTTTCACAATTGGGACTTCAAACTCTCGGATGAAGGCCTTGAAGGTTCCAAGAACTCCGGGGTTAACGAGATCTACTGCGGCAAAGAATTCTTTCAGGTCGTTCTGGATGGGAGTTCCAGACAAAATAACTCTCTTCGCCGCATTCAGTGATTGAATCGCCTGGCCGCTTTTGTTCTGCAGCGTCTTTAGTCTGTGACCCTCGTCTGCGATAACAATATCGACACCGGCGCCACTTGCTAGACCTTCCTGGACGGTTCGCAATTTCTCATATCCCACGACCATGATGCTATACGCTTTACCCCTCGTGAAGTCCGTGATCCGTTTTTTCTTATCATCATAGACGAAGACACCAATTCTTTCATTTCCGAGCCACTTGCGAAACTCCTTTCGCCAATTATTGATGAGTGTGACCGGACATACGATAAGAGCTTTTTTGATCACCGGCTGGCTTTGGTAAATTGGGTTTTGTTTCAGGAGAGTCCACAGGAGCGTTATTGTCTGCAAGGTTTTGCCTAGACCCATGTCGTCCGCCAGTATAGCACCTTCGCCATTGAATGACCGCATACCCATTACGCACTCGTAGAGGAACTTCACACCTTCACGTTGATGCGGTCGGAGATGTTTCGCGAGTATAGGGTCAACGACCACGTCCACGATCTGCTTTCCTGAGGGCGCGGATGTTGGTCGGGGCATCACCAATGCTCCTGGTTGTGTGGGATCGTGCCGAGGTGTCGGTTGTTCTTTTGGCGTTTGAGGTACAGCGGTGGTGTCCAGGAGTGGAGTTTTATACGCACTCATCTTCGACTTCGGCCTTGATGACGCAGGGTTGGGGATTGTCGGGACACGGCTCTTTTCGCTCGGGGTTTGTTTTTCGGACGCGGAGGGTTTAGAAGCACTGTCGCGTTTTCCTAGAACAGAAACAGAGGTCTTGCGTGGTGGCGATATCGCAACTGGGGCCTGCTTATTTCCCAAAAGCTTTTTACCGGACAAGTACTCCTGTCTGGCGATCTCCGAATCGATCTCGACTTCTTTGCCAGACACTGAGAGCATTACCCCCGGCTCCAGGCGAGAGCCGTGCATCACCCGTCCCATTTCCTTTCCCGAGACATCTTGTAAGTATGCATATCCATCTCGCGTGGACAGAATGCCGTCACCATCCCAGGTTTTGTTCTTTTTGGTGGTCGGTTTCCGCCTATGTGGCATGGGCTGTTAGAAACGGAAGCGAGAGCGGGAATGGACCTCCAGCATACCATAAAACATTGAAATATCTTTCTTTCGGATCGCTACCATTTGAGCTCTCTCCTGATACTGCAGTCGTATTCTTCACTTGCAGCAAAGGCGTTCTATTCTCAGTTGATGACTCTTGGTGGACGCGTTGTCTTTTCGCTGGCGGGCCGTTGCTCTCAGGAATATTTTTTGAAGGAGTCGATTCAGAGAGGGTAGGCTGGGAAGGCTTCCCAATCAAAGGAGGTTTAAACGGCTTGAACACCATCGCGGGGGGATGGACCTGGACGCCGGATAGACAAGAGTAACTGAGTCTCCTCAGCCCGACGGGACGCGACGGGTTCGACGCGCGATCACGTGATTACATATTGCCACGATGGGAGGATTTGCTGGACTGGTCACCAAGTGCACTTCCCAAGCTGTGAGGATAAATGTCATATTTCGGTGAAATTTCTCTACCCTCCACCTACTCTGGTGTATGCAAGGACAATTCTCACCGCCAATCTAAAGGTAATGAGGTCTTCGTCCGATGCCCCACGTTTACATTGGGAATAGTTAGTCGGTGCTGGCTGTTTTACCCGATCTGGTAAATTCCCCAGGCAGCAACTACCTACGGAGTAGCATGATGCAGCTCCTCCCGAACACGCACGGCCCTTTCTATGAAGATCACTTGAATCTAAATCTCAAAAATGCCTCGGAGAAGTTCCCGTATTCCCGAAAGGAATACACGAGACGAGACTCTTGATTTACGAAATCTCCAAGGACGCGGTGCCAGCCACTCAAGGCCATCCGATGCAAGGCCGTGAATTGCCTGAGTCTTGAACTGCAAGGATGCAAACGCAAAAGATATATAATTCGACACTCTCCACTTCGATGGGGGTTACTCCCGGAATCTCCATTTTCTTATGTCATGTCTCGAAATGTTGTTCACCTGGATACTACTCATCACCAGTGCTATAGCTGCCGAGTATGACTATGTCATTGTGGGCGGTGGAACAAGTGGGCTGGCAGTAGCCAACAGGCTGTCGGAAGACCCCAATGTCTCTGTCTTGGTTATTGAAGCTGGCGATTCTGTGTACGACAATCCTAATGTGACCGACATCAGTCGTCTCGCAGCTACCTATGACAGCCCTCTCGATTGGGCTTTTCAGACCACCGAACAAACCTATGGCGGACGCCAACAAATAATGCGAGCTGGAAAAGCTCTGGGAGGAACGAGCGTCATGAACGGCATGTGTATCAATGATTCCCATGAGGAACGACGCTGACGAAATCGATAGGAGGGGCCTATGCACGCGCAGAGCCATCGCAAGTCAATGCTTTCAAACGGTTTGGGATCGATGAATGGTCATGGAATAGTTTGTACCCATACTACCTCAAAAGTGAGAGGTTCAACGCCCCCAACCAGACAGAAGTCAGCGCTGGAGCCACATTTGCTGCTCAGTATCATGGTTTTCATGGTCCGGTCAACGTTGGTTTCAGACCCATGTCGAAAGGAGAGAACGACCTGACGATGGCAATGAACCGGACTCTCGGTACAATGGGTTTACCTTGGAACCCGGATTTGAACTCGGGCCATATGCGAGGGTTCACGCTTCATCCGTATACCGTTGATCCGGATGATATCCGCAGTGATGCGGCGCGTGCTTATTACTGGCCGTATAAGGACCGCCCCAATCTCCATCTAAAACTCGATACGTTTGTCACTCGGCTCGTGTGGAGTGATAATCATGGACATGATAAACTCAGGTCCGAAGGAGTTGAAGTTCATGAGAGCAAGCATGGAAAACGATATTCTATCAACGCTCAGAGGGAGGTTATCCTAGCAGCTGGGGCGATGCGATCACCTGCTCTTCTGGAGCTATCGGGCGTGGGAAATCCGAGGTCGGATGTTATCCTCTGTCGGGTCACTTGATGGGTTTGAGCTAACAAATGCAGGATCCTTGAAAATAATGGGATTCCCGTACGAATCAACCTACCCGGCGTCGGGGAGAACTTGCAAGACCAGCTCAATACATCAATTGTAGTGTCGACAAAAGTTCCAATTACTGGGACCAGAACAGTGGCTTTCGCTTCAGCCGAAGACATATTTGGATCATCAACTGAATCTGTCGCCAAATCCATTCGATCGCAGTTACCTCAGTATGCTAGAGCTACGGCACAACAAAGCAACGGAGCCATGAGGCAGGAGGATCTCGTCAAGTTGTTCGAGATTCAACACGACCATATATTTTCTGATCAGGTTCCCTCAGCGGAGTTTGTCTTCATTCCACAGGGTACCCATACGCTTCACACAGGATACTGGGGTCTTCTCCCTTTTGCACGGGGTAACGTGCACATCTCATCCCCGGATCCATTATCACCACCAGTGGTAAATCCAAACTACGGAATGCACGACTGGGATGTCCAAATACAAATAGGCATGTCCAAGTTCCTCCGACGCATGTTTCAGACAGGCGAGTTAAAAGGCATTATTGGTAATGAAACCATACCGGGATTGCAAGTCGTGCCGGGGGATGCATCAGATGAAGATTGGAAAATGTGGATTGGAGAACAATGTATGTGGAACCAAGCCAAACTGCTGTATGTGCTCACCTGACAACCTTTAGATACTCCAAACTACCATGCCATTGGGACAACATCCATGCTACCCCGCGAGATGGGTGGCGTAGTAGACAATCAACTTAAGGTATACGGGACTGCAAATGTTCGAGTGGTCGACGCCTCAATACAGCCGCTGCAATTTTGCGGTCATCCAATGGCCAATCTATATGGAATTGCGGAATGGGTATCCGATAGAATCAAGGAGGAACATCGACTCAACACATAAGGGGACAATTTCTAGCATGGGCATTTAGTAGTGGTTCAAGGGTGACTGAGGTCTTTTCAAAGGGTGTGAAATGCTTTCTCTTGTACTCCGAAAATCACGGGGAATTGATCGCAAGTCCGATCTCCTGATAGTCATAGTCTCGCAAGCGAGATGCATGACATAGTGATAGTTGACGAAACTTCCCAAAAAGACCCAATTTCCCAACCATCATACATCTGCCGCGTATCAAGTCCGGCTAGTATTTCACTCTGGGAAGAAAGGAAGCTACCTTTGCCGAACAAGAGATGATACAGGAGAATATGCCGCGTATCTGAGTGCTGACGTACTACATAGTTACTCGGATTCCAATGTACATACAACGGGCATGTACAAAGGCGCCCCGACCAGTAACTCCACATAACACAGAGTCTGGCCATACATAAAGCAAAGGGGCGACGATCTCGGAGTTGAATCCTTCATATCCCCCAAATAGTTATTGATCTGATCGGAGAAAACACTCAGCAGCCCCACCCCGACAAGGGATGGCGTTCCCCAGATATGCCTGCTGATCCTGCAGTAGTACTCGGGGCTTGTCAACGCTCGACCGTCAGCACTACACAAGCATTAAATCAGTGGTTTGATTCGACTTGGCGTTAGAGACCGAGCCATGAGGGTTTACCCGAAGTTGACCCGTCAGTCTTTGTAATTCAGAACATCCAGAAAGGGAAACCCCACGATCTGATATGGAGAAGGGAAATGTGGGAGGGATTGTGGAGGTGGGACTGTGGAGTTAATCCTTCACCCGCCATTTGCGTCTTGCTGTTCTCGGCAATCAGGTACCTCCTGTGGTATTAGTGAAGGGAGCAATGTTTGCTTGATTATAAAATGGCATTCTGGCACCGGACATATTCCTCCATCTCAGCAAAGAAAGGAGTAAAAGATCAGGATGCCTACAGCACTGGGCTATTTGACAGCATTTGCTGCGTTGTCAAACGTAGCAGGGGCGACATGGAATCACAATGATTATCTGCATAGCCCTACAGCCGATGAGATCCCTAATCGTGAGTCGCTAGCAAACCTTTGTAAGAATGAACTCTAACCCCAACACATAGCCAACGCAACGGGACTGAAATGGGGCCACGCATTTGATAAAGCAACCTCTTTCGTATCCCAGCTAACCCTCGAAGAAAAGGTTGGCTTGGTCTCCGGCACCAAAGGCCCCTGCGTGGGCAACATCGCACCTATCCCGCGTTTGAACTTCACCGGATTGTGCATCCAGAATGGTCCAATGGCTTTTCAGCAAGCTAGTTATGCCTCGGTCTTTCCCGCTGGTGTTACGATCGCCTCGACATGGGACAAGCGCATTGCCTACGAGCAAGGAAGCCAGCTAGCGGAAGAATTCCGTGGCAAGGGATCTCAGGTTCTCCTGGGACCCGTTGCCGGTCCATTCGGCCGTTCGGCGCTTGCTGGGCGAAATTGGGAAGGGTTTTCGCCTGATCCCTTCTTGACAGGGGAGCTTTTCACTGAAACCATCTCGGGGATTCAAGATGGTGGCGTCCAAGCCTGCGCGAAACATTATATCGGCAATGAACAAGAGACACAAAGGCAGCCGTCTCAGAGCAAGGGTGGCAAGACCATCGAGAGTATCTTCTCGAACATTGATGATACAACTCTCCATGAGCTGTACCTTTGGCCTTTCCAGCAGGCTGTCAAGACTGGAGTCGCGACGGTGAGTAAATCATCAGGGCGATAAATGTATGCGGCAAGCTCTGATAACTCGAACAGGTAATGTGCAGTTACAATCGTCTAAATCAGACATATGGGTGCGAGAACAGCAAGACCCTTAACGGTATTCTCAAAGGCGAACTTGGTTTCCAGGGCTACGTGATGTCCGACTGGGGTGCCACCCACACCGGGCCCAAAGCCATAAGCTCAGGAGAAGATATGGATATGCCAGGAAAAGCAAGTTCTGGTCCCATTCTTTGGGGCTCGAATCTCACAGAGGCAGCCCAGAACGGATCCGTCGCAACCGACCGCCTGGACGACATGTGCCATCGGGTCCTGACACCCTACTTCTACTTAAACCAAGACCAGGGATTCCCCCCTATTGACCCGAGCTCGAAGCAAACCAACGCCCTTGTGTTTGATGGTCGTAAGTAAGTCTCCTCCATAGTTGGCAATCTCTAACAATCCACAGCCGAGACGTACACGGACAAAAACTACACGTTCGGTTCCGTCGCAAACGTTGATGTCCGCGGCAATCACGGCGACTCTATTCGCAAAGCCGCGGCGGAGGGCACCGTGCTTTTGAAGAATGTTAACACGCTCCCACTGCAACCACCGAAGCAAATTGCTGTGTATGGTAATGATGCAGGTTATTTTACCAACGGCATGTCCGTTTTCTACTTTAATGGAGTCAGGAACTACGAGTACGGCGTGCTTCCAGCCGGTGGAGGCTCAGGCACCGGCCTGTTCAGCTACGCTGTCAGCCCTTTGGAAGCCATCAAACAGCGTGTCGATTACAAAAAGACATTGGTTCAATACTTGTTGAATAACACTGCCATCATTGAAGATGACAGTGCAAAGTACGTACATCTCACAAAACAGAAAGAGACATACTAACAAGAATGATAGGATGGATGCTCTCGTCCCTTCACCGCCAGACGTCTGTCTAGTCTTTGTGGCTTCATGACTGGCATGGAGCTGAAGTTGTAGAGAAGGTTGCATCCCGATGTACCAACACTGCGGTGGTCTCTCACACGGGTGGAATAAACGCGATGCCATGGGCAACCCATCCTAACGTCACAGCCATTCTCGTCGCACATCTCCCAGGCGAAGAGGCCGGTAACAGCATCGTCGATGTGCTTTGGGGCGACGTGAACCCGTCCGGTCATTTGCCTTACACCATTGCTAAGAAGGCATCGGACTACTCCTTTGCATCTCTTGTCAACTCAACGGCTCTCTCAAACACGGAAGACCCGACGGCCTGGCAGGATGATTTCAAAGACGGAGATCTAACTGATTACCGTGAGTACCAACACATATAAATTATCATTTCTGAGGTCCATTGGAGGGAGAATAACGGCTAACAAGGCTACCAGGCCACTTCGACTTCCACAACCAATCCGTTCTTTACGAGTTCGGCTTCGGTCTTTCCTATACCACATTCTCGCTGGCAAGAAACATGACCATCACGCCTACTTTCCAGGACAGATTATCCGCCGAGCCTCCGTCCGCAAAGACTCTTTTCGGAGGAAACCCCCATCTATGGGACAATCTGTACAGAATCTCCACGACCGTGAAGAACACTGGTCACACGGCCGGCGCCGCGGTGCCACAGCTCTACCTAAACCTCCCCAAGTTGCCTTCCACGAACTCTCAAATTCTGGCGGAAAGGGTGCTGCGTGGGTTCGACAAGATCAACCTCAAGCCCGGAGAGTCTAGAACGGTTACGTTCGATTTGACACGAAGGGACATTAGTCGATGGGATATCGTGAAGCAGACGTGGGTCATTCCGGAAGGCAAGGTCCAGGCTTGGGTGGGATTTTCGAGCCGTGACTTCCGTGCGGGCGGTTCATTCACGCCGATCCCTTGATTCATTACATGGAATGCTGGATAAGTGAAGGTGTTTTCTTCATGGTTGAATATTATTGCTTGGAGGTCCGTGGTCTTAGGTCGATGTTTACTATTTCCATGGAACGTGTAAGAATGCCTGAGGCACTCTGCCAAGCATTCGCGTCTCTATATGCAAGACTGGGGAGACCGCTTCTTCGACAACCTTTCTTTTCATCATATCGGTTATTCCATACATTACATGTATACAAATTAGAATTTCATTGCCCCTGAAAAATTTGTGGGTTTAGCGGTAGACATTGTTGTAACGCAAGAATTTACTTGAGTATACACCTTACCATTCCTTGAAGGGAACTGTATATCTTTGGATCAGAACTACTATTGATTGATCTATATCTATGGTTTTTAGGGAGACACATCACCCCTTGATAATAAAAGCAGATCAAGCCCCTAGTTCCGAAGTTTCTTCTGTTGCTCAGCCCAGTCTAGCGCACTGTTTTTGGCGCTCTCTTCTCCAACCTCCCCAAAGATGTCGACGCCAAGCCTGGCCGGGAAATTCATGCGTTGGTGTCTCTCTAAGGACTGGACAGCCTGGAACGCATCCTCGGGAAGGATGAAATCTATGAAAAATGCTTTTAGCTTTTTGTCCTTGCTATCGTATTTGTGGTGAGCCTACCTTCAAAATTACTTTGGATTCTCTCCGGAGTGACCGATTTAGGAAGAACCACCGTTCCTCGCTGTACGGCCCAGCTGACAAGGACCTGCGCAGGGGTCTTGCCTAGGGATTTGGCGGTTTCGATAACAAGGGAGTCGTCGACAGCTCTGGTACATTATTAGATCTTGAGCTTCATCCTTGCGGGTAGTTCCGCATATGTACTTACCGAGGGATGTTGTAGATGTTGTTGCCGAGGGGAGAGTATCCTGTTACGACGATCCCCTGGTGCAAGTTAGAAGATGGAAACGATTAAAACACTGATAGATAAACTTACCTTCTGCTTTGACCATTCCAGCAAGTCTCTTTGTTGAAGGTACGGGTGGGCTTCAATTTGATTCACTGCGGGTTGTATCTTGGCTCTTAATGGAAGTCAGTGTTGTGCGTTTCACCCAATGATATCCACTTTTCACTAACGTCTTGAGCAGTTCCTCGATCTTTTCTTTGGTAAAGTTGCTGACTCCAATAGACCGAACTTTGCCTTTTGCCACCAGAGCCTCCAAGGCTGCCCAAGTATCTTTGATCGGAACGTCAATAACGTCGATGAGGCCCGTCTTCTCATCCACTGGCTGAATGGTTGTCGTTGAATGACGGAACGCAACTGGCCAATGAATCTGATATACATGACCCTGCATTAGCTTATAGTAATTGTGGGAAGCCCCTGGACAACACTCACCAGATAAAGATCAAGATAGTCTGTTTGCAAATCGCTCAAAGAGCGATCTACAGCAGCTTCGACGTTCTCGGGATCGTGATCGGTGTTCCATAGTTTGCTAGTGAGCTATATAGCCATTAGTTAACATAATTACTTAAAAGTTTGGAAGATGGATACCCACAAAGATCTCTTCTCGAGGGACTCCAGAGGCCTTAATACCATCCCCGACTTCGCGCTCATTACCGTAGACCGAGGCGGCGTCGATGTGACGATAGCCGCCCTTCAGGGCCGCAGCAACAGCTTGTTTAACCTCGTTTGGTTTCGATTGCTGCATGACCATAGTTAAATCATGATTCTTTCAATAACACGATTCCTTCTACCTACCCATGTTCCTAGGCCAACCGCAGGAATTTCATACCCCGTATTTAGCTTGAATGTTCGCCCGAGAGACATACTTGTGTGTTCTGCAATGAGAGGGTTCTCTTTTGACTCGATCTTTTTTTGTTATTGCAAATTGAGAGCCAATTGAGCATGAAAGTAGATGAACGAGCCTTCGGGTTGAAGTAGAAAGTAGTTCTTTTGAAAGCGGTCGGGTGAATAATAGATGAAAATAGCTCAGTGGCACTCGCAGAACGTCAATGAGGGGTAATGTGCCATCACCAGACCGTCTGGACTTATCCCCTCTACTTTCAATAGTCGTCGTGCCTGTCATGCTGCCCCTTTGGAAGGAAATCAGTGGGTCACTTTGGCAGTGCTGGGGAAAAAGGTCCGCCTATCCGCTTTTCCGATTGGCGGATATGCTTATCCGATGTAGTTGCAAGTCGGAGCAACTCCGAGGCACCGCGGGCTCTACGACGATGATCTATACCTTTTTCTGGGTTCGAATGAATCCCAAGCATGATGAGGGGTAAGTGGGGGACTGTTTCCAACTCATAAAGTGTCATACACACGGAATCAAAGCTACCATTGTCTTCATATTCCGAACCTATTCACCTTGCTCTTAAAAAGTCCGACTCATGGCGCCAATCAAACAAATTGAGTATTTTCGAGTACCACCAAGATGGCTGTTCGTGAAGATCACGGATGTCAATGGCAATTTTGGATGGGGCGAGGCATCGCTCGAAGGCCATTCGGAAGCCGTGGAGGGTGCTCTCGATGCTTTCATTGAACGATTCGTGGGCATGGATGCAGAGTGAGTAAAGAGGTCCCTTGTCAGGGAATGGTGCTCAATGCGATCACAGTGACATCGAAAATATATGGCAGAATGGCTATCGTATGGGATTCTACCGAGGCGGGCCAATTCTGATGAGTGCGTTGTCGGGAATAGATATCGCCCTTTGGGATTTGAAAGGTATAGTCCTTTTCAAAGCAGTGGGAACTCAAAATATCCCCTAGCATGGACAGCGCTAACATAACCTCTTGCAAAGGACGACGACTCGGCCTGCCGATATATGAATTTCTGGGAGGCAAAGTAAGAGACAAGCTAAAGGTGTACGCATGGATCGGAGGCGACCGGCCAGGCGACGTTGAGGCTCAAGCGTATGAAATCACCAAATCCTATCTACCTGAGACGTGGATAAACTGACATGCCGCTCGATGACCTATTTAGACAAGCACGGATTTCGCAGGGCTTCAAAGCCATAAAGATGAATGCTACCGAAGATCTCGGATGGCTAGATTCTCCACACGCCTTAGATGCCTCTGTCGAGCGATTGAAGACTGTTAAGGCCCTGGGAATTGATGCTGGAGTCGATTTTCACGGCAGGGTACACAAGGCCATGGCACTACAGCTCGCGCACAAACTCACGCCGCACGAGCCGTTGTTTATCGAAGAGCCACTGCTTTCCGAACACCCTGAATCGATATCCGCCCTGTCAAAACTTGTGCCAATTCCCATCGCTCTTGGGGAGCGACTACATAGCCGATGGGACATCAAGCCGTTCCTTGAGTCCGCATCAGTGAGCATTTTACAGCCAGATATCTGCCATGTCGGAGGCATCTCTGAGCTTCGGAGAATGGCGACAATGGCGGAAGCATACGACGTGGCATTGGCTCCTCATTGCCCCTTGGGTCCAATTGCCCTTGCAGCCAATATTCATGTGGACGCTGTTAGTGCCAATTTTGCGATCCAAGAAATGAGCCTGGGCATTCATTACAATGCGGGCTCGGCAGACATCGAAACGTACATCAAGAACCCGGAGGTGTGGAATGTACAGGAGGGACTGATTGACTTGATGACTGGGCCTGGCTTAGGAATTGAAATTGACGAAGAGAAGGTTAGGGCAGCTTCGGTGAATGCAGTCGCATGGCGGAGTCCAGCATTCCGGGGACCGGGAGGAGAATGGCGGGAGTGGTAGACGGATATTTATTCCCAACTTATTAGACAAAGATAGAAAGCAATGATCAATGTGAACCTCAAGTGAGAGGAGTTGTAAGGTGTATGTTTATGTTGGGTTGGTCGGTAGAGCCTCAGGCTGCGGGGTCGATTGGGCCTAGCCTAAGGCTCTTAACCTCCCACTGACGCCTTCTCTTCGCTCTCTTTCTCCTCATTTCTCTCTTCCCCACAAATCTCTCCGCATTACACACCCGGTCGCTCCTGACCACCTGGCATCCATCTAGATAGCCACCATTATGAATCTGCCCTGATGGAGTCGAATGATACCCCTCCCAGCAAACGCCGATGCGTCGGCAAGGATCGAGTTCGCGTCACGCGTGCATGCGATACGTGTAAAAAGTACGTTCATCGCGCGAATGCGCCAGGCTCTATTCTATCATGCCCAATTTCGAGATCTCCCAAACTCGTCAAACTAACTCAAACTCCACAGAAAGAAGCTGCGCTGCTCGGGCACCCTTCCTTGCTCGCTATGTCAGCGGTCGGGGCAACAATGTAAATACAATGCTGGTTATACCAGGGGCAAACTGCCACCAATCCCGCTGCTGCACCAACCCCAGGAGAAAGCAACTGCCCCGACCGAGCGGGTCGAAATTCCACCGAGTGTGACTCCAGACAAACTGCGTCCTCCACCAGCCATAGCCAACATAGAAAGCGAGGGCCGTTTGTTGTTACCAGCAGATGAAAATGCAAATGTTACATCGTCTCGCAATTCGCCTGAACCTCATCAAACCGACATGGAAGGTCACTATGTAGGCCCTTCATCTGGAGTCTCGTTTTTGATTCGTGTCCAGAAGAGACTGCACCAGAACGTCGCTTTCTCGCCGAACACGACTATCTTCAGTTTTGGTGATGCGCCACTGCCCAAATATGATGCATCCTTCCTAGTTCTTCCGACCAAAGAGGAAGCCAGGGCTTTGCTCAACCGGTATTTCGACTTTGGGTTTCCTACACATCGATTCCTGCATCAGCAGACGACCGAAGGTTGGCTTGAAGAATTGTATGGTGGCCTACATGACACTCAAAGCGTTGCGCCTGGCGCAAGGGAGGTGAGGGCGTTACTTCTCATGCTATTTTTACAAGCAAAGCAGTATTTGCCCAAGTCGGAGGATGCGTTAGGAGCTTCAGTAAATAGGTTAGTGCTATTCAAGAAATTTTCATCTTTTGACCCAAATATTCATAAAGCCTGCTTTTCTTGAATAGCGCGGTTTATTTCGGTGCCTCGGAACACCATCTCGCAGCCGAGACAGGACCTGTTCGCCTCACTAGTGTTCAAGCGCGCCTGGCGCAGTGCTTTTATCTACTATCTCAGTCCCGAATCAACCATTGCTGGAGTCTTTTCGGAACCACCGCTCGGCTTGCTATCGCCATCGGCCTACACCGCAAACGACGCCGAGAACACGCGTTAGGTTTCGATGATTTTGTGGATCAAGAGTGCCGTAAAAGAGTATTTTGGTGCGCGTATAGCTTGGATAATTATCTCAGTGCCGCCTTGGGCCGTCCCCGGATATTTCATGATAATGAAATAGACCAAGAACTACCCGCAATCGCCAATGATTCACAGATCAGAACCGACGCCATTATTCCAGCTACTTCGAACGCCCAGAGCATTATGCTCGCTCCTGTATATCATGCAAAACTGTCCAGAATTATCAGTGGCATACTCCGTGATCTATACGGGATCCAGAAAACCACTCTACAGACGCAAATGTCCGCCGCCGCAAAGTACGGGGCCGAGTTGTCCCAATGGCGAAAGAAGCTGTCCGCATTTCTCGATCTCCCAAGTATAGATATGTTGATCACTCTATATCAACGTCAGTACAATGTGTTGAATCTGGCCTTTTCACACGCTCAAATTCTACTTTACCGGCCCTTCGTTCTCAAGAACTTTGCCGTACTGGCAAGTGCAACGAGCAAAAAGAACGAGCAGCTGCATGGGACCATCATTGAAAATGTCCAGAGCTGTTTAAATGCCGCGATGAAGATAGTAGGCATTGTCCGCGACCTCTGTGAGCATGGCAAAATGTACCATGCCTTTTGGGTATGGCTTCTTCCCTAAGCTTACGACCGTGCGTGTTTAACATTGTTATAGTTCACCCATTACTATGCATTCTCAGCAATTGTTGTACTATACGTTCATGTTATTCAGAACCGGTCCCAAGCTGTCAACATACAAGGGGATGCTCTATACTTCCAAGCCGGCGAGCAAGCACAAAAAGATCTAGCAACATGCGGATCAACATCATCCTTTGCGCAGCGCTATGTTATGGTCCTCGAGGAGCTTCGAAAGGAGGCACAAGAGTCAATCAGACGTAAGCATCATAATGACGTGGAGCATTACTCGACAGACCAGCCGCGCCTTGTAGTGACTGAGATCGCCATGGCCGAGACGGGAAGGCCAAGCAACCCTGAAGAACAAGTTGACTATCACAACTCCGGTGACAACGGGATAAAGCATGGCGTTCCTCAAATCCCTGGCAGCAGAACAGACCCTCAAATTGATGGATTAGATTCATCGGGGATCCCGTTGGAATCACAAGGCTGGATGGATGGCCTGATGGAGGATACCAGTCCCGCGTCATACATTGCTGATCTAACCAGCTGGGGAGAGTTCGATTCGTTGGCCCTTACTGGCTTGGGGGAGCTAGGGTTTCTGTTTCCAACAGAGGATTCCTCTGATTTTGGACTGTGAATGTCATCTGACGTGTTTCTATTGCTAGCGATTGATTACAAGGGTTAAGCTTTTGGATTCAAATTTTCCCGGTTTACTGATATCCTCCGCGCTAAATTCATGGGAAAAGATTCAGTGGAGTGGTATAACTCAACAGCCATCATCACCGGATATGGGGACTTTTATCGGAATTCGGCTGGCGCTCGCTACGGGCGCACGAGGACTTCCGCAGAGCCAAGGACATCCAAGAACAGGAAAAACCAGTCAGCCGAAGGATCACGCCACCAGTGTTAGGCTCAAAGACCTTCAAATCGGATGGTGGCATGCTTATCCGAAGTCAATGCTGCTTTTCCGATCGCCCCCCAGGAAGGGGGCCTCCGCCAATGAAGTCGGCAGACAAGAAACGCTTTGAAAAAGCCATGCATCATCTCCACAGTTTAGCTAAATCCCTTTGATTTATCAAGGCAAGCCCCAAGAGCTATCTTTTAGATGTTTGAATCATCGCTCGCCGAATTTGGAATAACAAACTGGAACCATGCTCACGACATCTCAAATCAATGATGTTTTACTGAATGGGGACGCGGTGCCAAAAAGCGATACCGGCAGCCCCAGGCTTCCTCCAACACCTCCGGATGAGAAGGAAGTATGTTTAAACACCATAAACGATGTCCTGTTAGAGCGTGTGCAGACAGTACCAGACAAGCCGCTTGTTGGCTATCCG
The DNA here is from genome assembly GCA_025592935.1 of Aspergillus ostianus. NCBI lineage: Eukaryota > Fungi > Ascomycota > Eurotiomycetes > Eurotiales > Aspergillaceae > Aspergillus > Aspergillus ostianus. The sequence goes on from JANFQY010000083.1 coordinate 104,017, forward strand.
AAAAGCTCCCATGGATTGAATGATTACGTCTTCTACTCTGCCACAGATTTGGATAGGTTCACAGCTGGAGCAGTTCAAGCTCTGAAGGCTTCCGGATTACCCGAAGTAAGAGAGGCTTTCCCTTGAGATGGAATGCATTTTAACCAAATTGCCAGTTTTCTAATGCCGAAGAGAATAAAGTGGTGGCAATACTAGGTGTTTCCAATCTCGACTATGTCATATCGCTCCTGGCACTCTCTCGCCTGGGTTATGCAGTTTTGCTACTCTCAACACGACTCAGCACAGAGGCATATACCAACTTACTGGCGAAGACGAAATGCACGGATGTCATTTATTCCGCTGCGACCGAGAAGGCGGCTAAGCGCATTCAGGAAGCCGAGGCCATCAACACGTTCTCAATTCCGGAATTTTCGGTCTACTCGCAATGCACGATAAAGCCAAATCTACAACTTAACGGCACACCTGAGATGAGCCAGAAATGGGCATTCATCATTCACTCATCAGGATCAACCGGTCTTCCCAAACCGATCTTCCAAACACACAAGGCTTGCATTGCCAATTACGCTTCAAGTAGAGGGTTTCGGGCGTTGCTGACCCTACCTCTTTACCATAACCATGGGCTGTCAACCTTCTTTCGAGCTATGTTCAAGGCAAAGCCGATTGCAATTTACAACGCAAATCTACCCTTAACAGGGAAGAATATTCTCGAGGCTTTGAGAGTGACCCAACCCGAGAGCTTCCACGGTGTTCCGTACGTTTTGAAACTCTTAAGTGAGGTTGATGGTGGGGTGGAAGAATTGGCGAAATGTGAGCAGGTCCTGTTCGGAGGTAGCAGCTGTCCAGATGATCTTGGAGATCTCTTGGTCGAACAGGGTGTCAAGCTGATCAGCCATTATGGCGCGTATGTTTTCCAAATACACGAGCCCTCCTTCAAACCGTATCAGGCTAACTTGGTGCGCAGAACCGAACTAGGACAGCTCATGACATCACAGAGACCTGTCGGCGACAAAGCCTGGAACTACGTTCGACCTTTGAAGACGGCTGAGCCCTACCTAAGAATGGTTCAGCTCGAAGACGGCTCCTACGAATGTGTCGCCCTAGACGGACTGCCCGCCAAAGTCAGTTCAAACTCCGACGACCCACCCAATTCCTTTTACACTCGCGATACTTTCCTTCAGCATCCCACAATTCCGAACGCTTGGAAGTATCTGGGCCGTATCGATGATCGGGTCACCCTTGTCAACGGAGAGAAGGTCCTGCCTGTTCCAATTGAGCATCGTGTGCGACAGAGCAAGTTTGTGAAAGACAATCTTGTTTTCGGCGTGGGCAAACCCTTGCCTGGCTTGTTGGTTGTGCCGAGCAACGAGTGTCAGGGATTGAGCAAAGATGAGATTCTCGAAAAGATTTGGCCGGATATCGAAGCTGCTAATCACTCTGCCGAGGCGTTCAGTCAGATCTCCAAAGATATGGTGATTATTCTAGATATCGACTGCACCTATCCAGCTACCGACAAGGGTACCATGATCCGAAATCGCTGCTATCTGGAATTCAATGATGCCATCGAAGCTGTATACGCGATACTAGAAGAGGGTGATGCGAACTCAGGAGAGAAGATTGCCTTGGACACTGCTGAGCTAGAACGATATCTTTTGGAGCTCTTTCAAAACGAGCTCTGCTTCAACGAGATTACCACAGATTCCGATTTCTATGAAGCTGGGGTAGATAGTCTCCAGGCGATCAAGGCCAGGGCTACGATCAAGAGGCGGATTGATATTGGAACAGCAGAACTTGGTCACAACGTGATATTCGATCTTGCCAACATTAAAAAACTCGCCGCACATTTATATGCTCTTCGGACAGGCGAGGAGCAAGAGGAAGAGGACGAGCTCGAGGTGATGTCTCAGCTTATTGGAAAATATTCCGCTTTTACGCCTCGCGAAACAGAGCAAGAAGTCATTGTAAAGTTCTTCAATGCCAACCCAAACGTCCATTCGCTAACCATCTCTGACAGTTGCTGACCGGTACTACGGGGTCACTTGGCACCTATGTTCTATCTAGGTTAATGCAAAAAGACTCGGTCAAGCAGATATACTGCCTCGTGCGAGCTTCCTCTCCCAGTGCTGCTCTAGATCGAGTGCTATCCACTCTATCCGCACGATCTCTTCCAATGGTCAATGTTTCCAAGATTGTCGCTTTACCTGCTCAGCTCGGTCGCGAGGATTTGGGCCTCTCTCAATCTATCATTGATGAGCTCCGCACCTCTCTCAACAAAGTCATTCACGCTGCCTGGGCCGTGAACTTTACGCTCGGCGTGCGAAGCTTCGAGCAACAACACATTAAGGGCGTTCACAACCTGATCAACCTCTGCCTTTCCAGCCAACGATCGTCCCCTGCTGAATTCTACTTCTGCTCCTCCATTTCCGCCGCCGCCGGAACGCCCCTACCCGCCATCATCGCCGAAGGTCCCATTCCCGAGCTCTCTCACGCTCAAAACATGGGGTACGCACGATCGAAGCTCGTAGCCGAGCGGGTCGTGCAAGCGGCGGCCGAGAAAACGGGACTCGTGGCCAAGGTCCTCCGGGTAGGCCAGATCGTCGGAGACACAGTTACTGGGAAATGGAACACCACCGAAGCAATCCCCCTGATGCTACAGAGTGCTGTTACACTCAAAGCGCTGCCAGAGCTAGAGGAAACACCGTCCTGGTTACCCGTCGACTGCGTCGCCGACGCCATCCTCGACCTCACAGGAATCAACCCTAACGCTGAAGCCAGAGCCATGGCCCATGACCCCAAGGTCATCTACCACGTTCAAAACGCGCGGACCTTCCAGTGGACCCGCGATCTTCTTCCGGCCTTGAAAGCCGCCGGGTTGGAATTCGAGATCCTGCCGAAACGGCAGTGGGTGCAACGACTCCGCGAAGGGGAGCAGGATCCGAAGAAAAACCCCACCGTGAAACTCCTCGACTTCTTCACGGAAAAGTACGATAATGATAATCCCGGTCGGGCGGGACTCGTTTTTGACATGGAGAAGTCGGAGGCCGCGAGCCCGGCATTGAAGGGCGGCGTGGAGTTGATCGAGAGCGGGTTGATTAAGAGATTTGTGGATGCTTGGAGGGGTGAGTGGTGATTGTATGTACATACTTGGTTATAATTATTGTGAATTTATGTGATGCGTCAACTTTATCTGTTTCTTTACTTCTTCATTCCTGATATAGAGTGATGTCCCTCCCTAGCCCGGGGTGTCTAGGCTCCAAACCACCCGCTATAAGAAAAATCGAAACACGGCCTATGATGGTGGTTGAATGCTCGATCCTTGGACGGGGAGATCGGACTACACCGTTATGCCGTCGGAAACGCGGTCATACGCAGCCCCTTGAATCAAGTCCAGGGAGGAATTCATGGAGCCCAACATCCTCCTAGAAGAGCTCGATGTGATTTCTCTACTGCATCTGTGGGATTATATGGTTTACGGACACGAGATTCATCGGATCAATACAATTATGATTGATTGATTGATTGTTATTCCATAAACGATTGGTCTTTACCTTTACAACGGAAGAGAACGTATACTGTGCAAATCATAAACATAGCAATTCAATTTGTAATAAACAGAGACAGAAACAATTTCAGAATGAAGCTTGCGTTCAGTCTGGCCAGTATCGAGCTAAAACAGGGAACAGACGATCATTTGGGCTCAACAAAGATAATCATGAACAGGGCATTGGCCAAGATCTGGCAGCCTTTGTAGCTGACCGCAACCAGCTGGGCGTAGCTTTTCCACTGCTCACGTTTGCCCCGCTGGTTATCGTTCCTCTTGCTGAGTGGGCCCTTGATAAAATCGGCAGATCTATATTCTGGCGGAGCATCCTCGTTGACCTCATCCACTGTAGGAGATGTCCATCTAGCCACCCAAGCCTCCAGTTTTCCAGTTTCAAGATGCCAAACAGTGGCATCCAGTAGGTCAGGGTTTTTGAAGACCATAACCGCCCCAGAACCTTTTTGGATGTAATTCAAGGCGGCCTCTAGGCCATCTGAAGTGTAGAATCCCGGTCCAAACTCGTTATCGAAACGATTCGAGCTCACTTGTGGGATGAAAAAAGCGAGAGTTGATCTCAAGGCCTTCATGCTCAAACCCCGGAACCAGAGCCTTCCCGACCCCAAGAGACCTTCAGCCTGCCGGCGGATCAATTTCTCGAGATATTCAGGTCCCTTATGGTTGTTTTTGACTTTCATACACATGATACTGCCAGAGACCCCCTCCACACGATTCTGTCTCGTGATCTCCTTGAGGGGCAACAAGACGGGACTGTCACCAACACCTGCTGGGCATTCATCCTTCACTCCGCGAGATCGGCAAGGCCTCCAGCGTCCATACCGCCAGGAATCGAAGTGGCATGTGTCTGCATAGGCCTGTTCCAAGATCCGTGCTGAAATCAACCCTTCCTCGTCTAACTGACGGAGTGGCCATCTCAGGGTGCAGCCGAAAGGAATCACCTCTATGCTGTCTTCGATGGTGTATGCGGGACTGTCGATTGCTTCCACGAGCTCATCAATCCCAGCTAACCAGGCGATGCTTCGGAGGGGACCGATCAACGTCAGGTTATCAGCCCTGCCGTCCTCGTTCAAATACTCTCTGATGTCATCGGGAATCTCGTCATACGGGTATTCCCCTTCCCACCATACTGGACGAAAACCGTATTCCTCAAGGTTTGCAGCGTTGCGATAATAACCGCGAGCGACGACTTCATCTCCCCATTCCAAGTCAGAGTCGCACTTCTCCTCCTCGTCGTTCTCCTGTTTATTCTCCTCCCCCTCGGTGTTGGTAGCATGGATCAGCGAACGAGATGGCTTTGGCTCCGCCATCTTGTGGACAGTGGAGGCGTCGATCAGAGTGGTAGGTGTGATGGTTATTCGGGCAGATCGATCCGGGATTTTTGAAGATGTTATGCGCGCGAAAGGGATTCTCACGACAGAGAGGTTGGGGAAGCTGTCGCAAGCCGCATTCGCCTTGCAGGAAATATAAAACTGAGAAGGCTGCATGATGGGTATTTATAGACGATGTCGGACTGTGTATCTTTGGATTTTCGAAAGCAGAAGATGGAAGCTGATGTGGGATATTCCACTGGAATACAGGGAGAGTTCCCATTTTTAAATGAAGCCATTGATCTACCTGGATGGTGGACATACTGTTGTGTGTGGAAACCACCGCTTGGAGAGATCAAACAGGGAGAGAGAAGAAAGAACCTAGGAAATGGTGGTGGGGAAAGGAGAGAAAGCAAACGTGCGAATGTTGTGAGAAGACGGGTGTGAATATGCACAGAAGGAAATGTCGGAAAGTGAATGCATTGAGATTCGCTCCACTTCCTTAATTTCAATCAGACTAGAGGTTACCGCAGATTATTGTCAGGAGCAATTAGGGTCTGTCTCTATCAGCTCCAATATGCAACTACGCAGTGATTTTAGTCCAAGAACATCTGGCTTCAATTCCCTAGCAGCTATCGGGAAGGACATCCTCGTCTTTCATGGTAGTGTTTCCGAAGGGAGTTCTGCTTCTTTCTTGTGGCAAGTATGAAAACCAGTGAATTGATGGAACAAAGCAGCAAACTCCTAAAATGTGAAAGAAATACCCAGAGAAGCTCACAGCCAATTCTGCGTATCTCCGCCTAACCTCTGTACAAAGAACAAAGACAGCGTAATCTAGATCAGATAAGATCAGATAAGAAACCGGAACCCTTTCTGCGCTGGCCTCTCGTTCCCGTCTGGACCCTGCTGTTCCAGAATATCCACCCCCTCTTCCTGATCCAGCCGTTTGTTCAGCCTCACAAGCACGATACGAAGGATGGTTCCGAAGAGAATGGTCATGACGGACATGGCCATGTTGTGGACGAAAGCTTTCAGGTAGCGAGGGCTGTCTTCGTCTGAGGTTGAATTTGAGTGTTAGTGTTCTCCATTACTCGTTACAAAGTGAATGTGTTGATAGAGAGAGAGAGAGAGAGAGAAAACACTAAGATATAGTGAACCGGGGAAGGAAGGCAAGGCAACATACCGGGATACAGATAAGGAGCGTAAACCTGGCAGACGTTGCTCAGGCAGTTAATTAGAGCGAGAGCGGCAGCGCGTTTTGAGGCGGGACGAGGGAGAACTGTATTATTTGGCTTTAGTACACTGACATGGAAGGTTTATTGATAATCAGGTTTTGGAACGAGAATACCAAGTGACTCACCATTGGAGATGTATCCCAAAGCTACGACGTAACCGGCGTAAATACCTCCGATCATAAGACACATAGCCCTAAAACAGTTTCGTTAGCATGCATTTAATACTATCGGACTGGAAATTCCCTTGACGAGATATTTTATCCCCAGTATCGAAGACTGCAGTGAGACATACACATATCTCGCCGCAAACGACGTAGTTGCCACTGCGAGGATAAACGACACCAGCGCAATAATGGGCGAGATGACGATATGAAAGTACCGCTCTCCCGTCTTATCGGCATGCCAGGCATTTGCCAGCATGACTACGGCGCCGATGAGATAGGGTGGGGTTGTCAAGAGGAGAGTCTCAACATTTTCTTTTCCGAGGCCTTTCATTACCCTGGTCAAGAGAGATTATTAGTTGCGATTTTAGGAGATAGACATCCGGTGATATGAAGATGCTCACGTCGGGAAGAAATTCGTAACAGTCCCGGAGGAGGTTGAGCCGTAAATTGTAGCGAGGAGAAGCCACAGTTTATAGTCACTGGGAAGCAATTAGGAAAACCTTTTCCAAAGTCACAGAGCAAGAACATACAGGAAAGCAAGCTTCGCTCCATGAAACATAGACTGGTCTTGACTGTCAACCCAATCGTCTTCGCCGATATCTTCTTCAAGACGCCATGCGGCGAGCTGTCGCTCTTCCTCGCTAAGCCATCGAGTGGTCCGAGGCAGATCCGGGATGATGAAGAACGCTAGAATGGCGATGAAGATCTACATGATGTCAGTCGTTGTAAAAGAGCACACACAGTACTCGTAGATAGTCTCCTACCGTGATTACTCCCTCGATAATATATAGCCATCTCCAGGCAGACAGCCCTCGGACGCCATTCATATTTCCTGTGATTCCAGCTGCGATTAAGCCGGAAAAGGCACCAGAGATAACAGAGCCAGAATACAGCAAGGCAGTTCTCTTGACCAGCTCGTTGCGTGTATACCATCCAGATAGGAGGTAGAGGCAGCCTGGCTGATTCATAGGGAAGTCGTTTAGCTTAAACTTCTTGGAAAAGTAGAGGCAAGACTCACAAAATAAGCCGCTTCGACAAATCCAAGAAAGAAACGACAGGACAGAAGACCGGCGTAGTTATGTGTGGCTGCCGTCGCGGTTGAGATGGTGCCCCAGACTACCATACAACTGGGCAGATAGATCGACGGTCTCCCCATCTTGTTGAGGATCATGTTCGAAGGCACTATATCCTGTCAGCAATCTCTTTAATACAGGATCCGCACAGATAGAAAGTCAACAGTTAATAAATCGAACACATACCCTGCATCAACAAATACCCAACAAACAAGATACTCACGGTCACTTGAAACTGATTCCCCTTCAGATTCAAATCCTCCTCTAGACCTGCCAACCTCGCCGCGGCGATATTATTCCGATCTAGATAGTTCATCACGTACATGACAAACGTCACGATCATGAGCCGCAGGTCGACCTTGCGGACGAGCTTCTTCTCGGCACGTCGTCGCTCCTCGGGCGACAGATTCAGCACATACTGCGGGGCGCGGCTGACGGGCTTCACTATATCATTCGTAGAAGATGTGTACTCTCTTTGCTCGATCTCCGAGCTCTTCAGGTCTGGGTCCATCATTGTCACGAAGAGGAAGATGAGAAACGGTAGGGCAGAGCAGGGCACGGACAAGCCAAGAAACACTGACGGCGAAGGAGGACAGAAAGCTCAAGACAAGCTAGGTTCCAAGGTCTTGGATCATCTTGGCAGTCGAGACATAAGCCAACTTATAGCAAATCGGCAGACGGGAGATACATCACGAAATGATGAGCAAATGGATACTCTGCGGGGATGACGAGTTGACGGAAAAGTATCCGTTATCGTGCAGATCGTTACAACTGCAGAGATGGGCTATTATTGATATGCAAATCTAGGGGCACTAACTCCGTTGGGTATATTTGCTCTCTGTCTACTTAGTAAATGTATCTAAAGTTCAGGTTCTCCCTGTCCGTCAAATCGCCGAATGCCGACGCGTCCACGTTTTCCTCGTGAAGCTCTCTCTCAAGGCCATTGGCACCATCGATTCCCTGCAGTTTGTCTCGTCTCTTGTTCTCGCTTGCTAGCAAGAACCGCAGCAAGAATACAACCACAATCTCCAGCAGATGCGATACAATCATGCTCCAGATCCCCAGAATGTAGGTCGGAGATTGCTCGGACTTGTAGAAGAACGGACCGGCGATGTTTCCAACGCAGTAGCCCAAAAACAGACAAGCACTGTTGATGACTTTCTTAGTATGGCCTGCGGTGTTGGCCGTTTGCAGGGAAAGAAGAAGGACGAAGGACGCGTTGATGGGCGCCGTCAAGTAATAACAGATCAGTCGACCGGCGCGATTATCTTGCGGAACATAGCGGAGGCCAAACGCTCCGGCGACGTTGGGCAGGAGGAAGGCGATGAGAAGCAGACATCGATTGTTCGGGGGAAGGATCCGGTTGAGGTATATACAGAGGAGAACGGAGATGGCGATAATGGCTCCGTACGGGATCTGCATGAGTGTCGTGCCCACTAGAAAAGTGTCAGAATGGCCTCATCTTTACAGGAGGGGCCAGGGACTGATACTCACACGTCGAGAAGCCAAAGCCCTTGATGATTATTGTCCCGAAGTTTGAAATCCCACCGTTGACCAGGGCCTGCATGAGCGAGATCAAGAATTGCAAATAAAGCTTATAGTCCAGAAACGCCTCCAGAACCTGGTACCCCTTGAAATTCTTATTCTCCACACCTGTCTGGTCCTCCCGAAGCCGTTCCACGACCGTCCTCTTCTCCGCCAGCGAGAACCCCTTCGCCGAGACCGGCGAGTCAGGAAGAAAGACGTAGATGACGATACCCCAAACACAGCACAGCGCGCCGATGATCAGAAATTCGTACTTCCAGCTCGGCAAGGCTCCCTTGATCTGTCCAATGCCATAGCCCAGCAAACCTCCTAGAGCCACCCCGAACCCATTGGCTGTGTACCACAACCCAATCTTTAGCGGTTGCTCTTTGCGCGTATACCACATGCTCGTGACAAGAAGGAAAGCTGGATCAGCACACGCCTCGGCCGCGCCACTCAGGGCACGCAGGACAGCTAACTGGATGAAATTGCGGGCCGCCGCTTGCGCCATCAACAGGGCGCCCCAGGCAAAGATATTGGCACCCAGATATCGGGCCACGGGAAACCGTTGCAGGGCTAGGTTGGTCGGGATTGCCCAGACCAGAAACCCGAAATAGAAGACGGACGAGAGCCAGCTGTACTGAGTGCCTTGAAGGTTCAAGTCTTCCTGGATACCGAAGATGGCGGCATAGGACAGGGTTGTCTTATCGATGTAGAAAAACGCATAGGCGACACTGATGTAGGGCAGAATCACCCAGTCAATCTTCCGATCCAACTTCTTCGCTTCTTGCGTGCTCAATGGCTCGTAGGGCTGGCTGGGGTCGGAAAAGAGAGCCAACGCCGTGTCGCCGCCACCCTGCGAGACGATGAATTTGGGCGGCGGCGGAGGGCTGGCGACTTGTTCGAGATGAACGCATTCATTGCCGTTCTTTGGCTCGGCCATTGCTTGGGGGAAGATCAAGAAATCTGTAGGGAACAAGAAATGCCGAGAGGGAGCCCAGAACGATGATCATTTCTCTATGGCCCCCAAGATATATACTCCTGCCAAGCATTGGGGGTGGAATCCTGTCAGCGCTTTACCCCAGATTGCACTCCATACCCCAGACTATCCCTTAGCGTCGGATAACAGCCTCGGAAACGGCTCTGGTTATCCGGCACAGGGATTAGGTGAGGGGTGATGCTATAATAAGACCTGTTAAGGGATCCTGATTGAAATGGTCTAAACTAGACCGGGTTGACCAAATAGATATACGCGAAAATAAGTTCGTTCAAGTCGATACAAGATGGCAAGATTTGTCTTGCGCAGGAAGAACACTGTTCTTCATGCACATGACATCCTCAATCGTTTTTGCTAATAGAACTTACTCGCTTTCATCAACAACCTCTCGGATATCGACTCACTCTTAGTTACTAGGATTCTGGAGGCGCTATGCTATATATTTGCCCAGGCGTTCATTTCTTCTCTAGTCTATCGCTTTTGAAGCTATAAGGTATTCATTTCTTTTTTGGAGGATCATGCAGCGGGCAACTGCTCCATACATATCTTATATTCAAGAATGCAAATTGAGGCCTTTCGATTTCAATTTACTTCTACTCATGATCCATCCAATACATTGACCTATGATTGTAAGAAATTGTCCCGATCTGAGACTCATACCAGGTAGAATTATATGCGCCTTGAGATCCGTGTTAGTGACCTCATACTGAAGTAAGTATCTGGAAGATAAGCTCTTGACGGAGACTTGGTCCGTTGTGACTATATCCTTTGCTCAATCTATGAGTCACTCCTAGACCACTTCCTCAGTCACCCATCTCCACTCTTCTCTACTCATCACCCACTTTCAAGATCTGTTTACAAACACGAATATGGAGCTTCTGGATGAGCTCGAGAACCTGGCCGGTTTGGCACACATGGCCGATCAGGCCAAAGACTACCCGAACAACGAGGCATACGACTTGAGCATCAAGCGATTTGAAGGTCTCTTTCAACCTTCCTCCTACCTCCCTCGCCACACGAACCCACTTCCTCATGCTTCTACTACCGGGGCCACCATCACTCCCGTTGACACCAAGACCAGCTTTCTCGTCAAGCTAGAAGGTCCTTTGGACACAGCATCCAAGATCCAACATGTCGCCGGCCTCTTAGAGCCACCACCCGTTCACAACGGCGTGGGCGAAAGCGGCAAAGCCGCCAAATTCTGCCTGATCAACGGCAAGACCAAGAGATATCTTCTCTCGTCAGTCGCCGCCCACTCTTTCAACCCGACCTTCATCCGCATCAACCGCGCCCACAAGAATCTCTCGTCCTACAGCTCCGCACCGACGCTCGGCTCCGATCGAGAATTCACTCTTCCACAGTTCCGCGCGTCTGATCCCAACCATAACGATCAGCCAACCCAATCGAACTACCCCGTTTGGTACTTCTTCTACGGGACGCTTGGGGAACCGGAGATCTTGGCACAGAAGCTCGCGCTGGCAGAGCGACCGGTTCTCACGCCGGCGGTGGTTCACGGCGGGTTGATTAAAATGTGGGGAGGAAAGTATAAGGGTCTGGTTGATGGGCTGATTCGGCCACACTTGATGGCTGGGCATATGAAGTCGCTTCGGAGGAGCACGAAGAGCGACTGCGGTATTACGAGACGGATCAGTACGAGGTGGTAAGATGTGAAATCCGCTGGATGAATGGCGAAGGGAAAAGTGTCAAGGGACTCACGTTTCGATTTATGGGGGATGTGGATTGATGGATGGCTCGCTTGTTTGTTTGCTCGATTTACCTGTTATATAGATTTTTACCTGCAGGGTAATTCTATTGGATATCTTCCTTCTTGTATCTAGGAGCTATGTAGGATTAGAGCTGGGGAAAACTCGCTATATGAAGTGCGCAGATAACCTGTAAATTCTAGGTGCAGGGCAGTCATTGCGGTGGCCAAGGGAAATGATGGACTGATTTTATTGCGTGATTTTATTGAGGTTGAGAAAATCTGACTTCCATGATGTTCCATATATGAAATGGCCGGGGAGGGATGGGATGGGAAATGTGGGCCAACCAGCCTCCAATGTTGTGGTTTGCAATGATGAAATCGGACAGTAATGATTTGCTTGGACGCCAGCCAACGAGGTATAATTGCATCTATGATAGATGATATAATCTAGAAACACGAGAATTATTTTGATAAGAAAATCCCCCCACAGAGTGAGGGCACGGGTTGAATAACCACCCTTCGCAGTCCAAAAATCACATATACACTTTCTTTCTTCCATCGACCACCTTTCCTATGAGCTCTTCATTTAGCATCATCCATCAGGATCTTATCCGTCAATGGAACAAACTTCGGTCCCTCATAGGACCGCATACGGAAGAGCCACCAAATGGCCACAAAGATCGTCAACCCACCAGTCATCAGACTAGCATAATTCATCGACGCCGCATCGGTGGGCAAAGCGAATGGGAAGCAGAAAATGACAACGAAAGCCAAAATATAAATACAGCTCAACGTGTTGATGACGTATCCGACAGGGCCGAGCCAGAAATGACCAGGGGTGAAGGACGAGCGACGAGTCAGGAGATGCGGGAAGATGGCGGCGAAGTAGGACAGACTGGACAGTTGGACGAAGCAGCCGACGAAGGCGTTGAACGCGGTGGTTGAGCCCACGTAGATGCAGGCCAGGATGGTGACGATGCCGCCGCAGACCAGGGTTGCGTTGAAGGGGTTGTGCATGCGGGAGTTGATCTTCGAGAGCCAGCCGGAGAAGGGAGTCGCCTTGTCGCGGGAGATGGTCCAGAGCGTACGACCGGCGGTGATGTAGCAGCCGGCACAGGTGATGACGGTGGGTAGGAAGGCCACGATGAGCAGTCCGAGGGAGCCGCCTCGCGAGCCAGTCGCTTGGCGGTAAATTTCGGCGAGTGGGAAGTCGTATTCACTGTTCATAACGCTGTCGAGGTCGTTGATCGAGTAGAAGACGGCAATCATATAGAGGACACCGGTGACGAAACCGACACTCATTTGAGCCAGGACGGCCTTGGGGATGTTCCGACTCGGTCTGTGAACAAGTTAGATATTTGGAAACGAAAATTAGCATTGGTCAAGAGAAGTAATTACCTGGGAATCTCTTCTGCCAGATGAGTCGAGCAGTCGGGCGTGCCCACACTGTAGGCACCGTTAAGCATCCCTGCAACGAAAACAAAACCGTTGCTCGTATATCCCGTCTGGTTCTGCCAGGTGCGCCAGACAAACTCATTAGAGGCATGTCCCGTCCCGTTGACATGCGGCATGACAGCGCAGACGACGATCGTGATGAAGACACCGGCCAAAATGAAGAACATTCCCAGATTTCCAATATGCGGAAGGAATCGGTTCATGAACAGGACGATACAGCAGCACATCCACGTGCAGATGACGAAACTGAGGAACACATGCCACGACTGGGTCTGGAAGCCGGGATGCATGAGGGCGTACATCGAGACGGTCTGCTGACCCAGGATAGCCGACATGGATGCCGCACCCAGAATCCAGGCCAGGCAGTTCCAGAAACCAGCGAAAAATCCACAAACGCGACCATATTTACCGGCGGTGATCGATGCCCAGTGGTAAACTGAAGTCCATGTTAGCAAGCCAAACAACCGGAAAATTTAGCTTTCAACGTACCGCCACTGGCGGAAGGCATTCCCGATGCCAGCTCGGCAATTGATGCAGCAACCAACCAATAACAAACAGAGACAGCCATGCTAGGGGTTACGGTTAGCAAAAGAGCCCTGGAGACAGCCAAGTTATAGACTTGATGGTTTGGCGGCACATACAATTCATAGATGACACCCGACGGCCCTCCATTAGACAACGCCGTTACCTATATAAAAGCCGTAGTTCAGCAAGGAGCCATGTTCCCCTAGCGCCGGGACCACGTACCAGACTGCCACCTTGGGCAATCCATGTGTTTCCTGTCGTCACCGCGACAGCGCAGATACTGAGCAAGCTGAAATTTCGATCGAGCTCTTGACGATGGCCGGAGGCATTAACTAATTCCATCTCAGCCCGATCTTCCGTTGAAGACTCGATGGGCTCCGCCTTTTCGGGTGCATCTTTTGGTGCCATTTCGGAAACTTTATTCGGTCGAGGGTGAGTGGGAGCGGAACCGGTAGATTAAGGAAATGGCCAAGGACGGAGACAGGATGGACAAAAATGACGTGAGAGTTGGAATCCAGCGGGTGGGAGCTCTTTGGCTATATACGACAAGGTGTCGGCGAATGGCGAGACACGGGGCGATAGACTTGACAATTAAGTTACATATGAACGCAGTATATTGAAGGAATGACCGGAAAGGAAAGAGAAGGAGAAGAAACTAAAAAGATCGGTCGAGCATGGCGTTCTGAAGAAAAAGAAAAAAAGGTGGCGTGGCACAGGGATGTTGACCAGTGAGGGCACCAACGGTTTCTTAAAAGAGGAAGCATGCGGGCAGGAGTTTAAGGTAGGGTAGGGATCTGGCCGGCGACGAAAAGCCAAAGTATACAGCTGGATTCAGGGTGGGGATGGGCCATCTCCCGCCAATGGTCTCCCCTACTTGGTTGTCGGAGGGGTGGCTACGGGGGGCTACCAGCGGCGATGACTGGCCGGCTCCAACAAGGGTCGAGACGCTCGGCCTATTCCCAAAGGGGGAGTTTCAGCAGATGCCTTATCGCGATCTCTTTCGGTTGGATGATCAGCCTTGAATCCTGGACAAGAGGGCACTTGTTCATGGCGGATAACATTTAAGCATCATTTGTATCCCCACACACGGGAGTTTGTTGTCAGGATCTACGAGAATTTCGGTTGAAGTGTGAACATCTACGGGCATCCCCTGGACTATGGAGCGGCTGCGGAGTGTACTGTACGTTGGAGTACTCAGTACGGGCGTGGCACAACCACAGAGACACAATCACCTAGCTAACAGGAGCTAGAGACACCGTCCTAGAAAGCATTATCAACAGAAACTACTTAAGAAAAAAGAAAAAAAGAAAAAAAGGAAAAAAGGAAAAAAGGAAAAAAAGGGAATAAAAAGAAAAAGAAAAAGAAAAGAAAAGAAAAAAGAAATAAGAGAGAAAGGAAAAAGGGGGGGGGGGGGGGGGGGGGGAATAAACCGGGAAAATGCTCGCGTGTATGGAACACTCCCAGGAAACAGAAATTTTCATTGGGCCGTTGGTAGCCTTCGCAAAAAGGCGCCATTT